>WMED01004224.1:0-21016 GCA_019650415.1 Pipa parva
GAAGAGAAGGAGTGGGTTGAGAGAACATGATGCACTAGTAGAAGAGAAGGAGTGGGTTGAAAGAGCATGGTGCACTAGTAGAAGAGAAAGAGTGGGTTGAGAGAACACTGTGCACTGGTAGAAGAGAAGGAGAATGGATGGCAGGGGCGAGTTGAAGTAGAGAAAGTGAAAACAACATAGAGAGGGAGGATGAGGTCATGAGATCTAAAGGAAATTGCATGAAAATGGGAAAGACCAGGGAGTCATTCATTAAAGGCTGAATTTTCCTTGCATAGCGACTTCGTGTCTGTTCGTGTCAAAACAATTAGGAAGTTGCGAATTTACTTCTGCTTATTCATGAAGCAGTGGACAGTGAAAGACATGGTCGCATGCATTGTGCAGCACAGTCAGTCGCAAAATAGTGGGAAGAGAAGTCATACGGAGTGAGGCAAATTCCTCCAGTGAAATGCAGTGATGTCTGTCTTATCTTATCCCACTACCTGTATATAAGTAAAAAATACTTTAAATACAACACTGGAGCCCTCCCATCAACCCCCTCAATTCACCACACTGATCTGAAAAAGGCAAACAGGTGAATTCGGAGCAGTACACCCTGCAGAATCCGCTCCTCTGACAGCCTCCATCACATACTGAATGTCTGAATTACCTGTGCACGTGCACACAAATTGATGCGCAGAGCTCTGTAAGTCTGTGACTGGAGTAAGCATCAGAATTGGTCACAAATTCGTCACATTGCAGAGACTGTTGAATAAGTGGAGTTGGAGAAGTCGCGAAAGGACGCAAATACGGGTATTTATGCGACAGTTTGAACTTTAATGAATGACCCCCTTAGGGTTGTATGTATAAAGAGAGGGAGGAAAAGAAGTTTATTAGTGGAAAGGTGCATGGAATGTGACTGCAGAAAACTACGGATGGGTGGAGTATAGTATGTGTGTGAGAAATACTAAGGTTTAGAAAGACCAGTTAATCTGGAGCTATAGGGGGAAAAAGTGGGCGGTGCACAATTCTATAGGGAAGCTAGTGCCACGGAAATCTGCATATATGTATGTATGTATAATTTTATTTATAAAGCACCACACATTTACGCAGCGCTGTACAATTCAGCAATACAAATATAACAAAGACATGGGAAAAGTGCATTACACATTAAAAGTGAGTAACTTCAAAGTATAAAATCACTTTAAGGGGGTTATTCACTAAAGTCCGAATTGTTGCGTATAAGTTTCGAATTCGCCAGATAAAGACAGTCGCAATAGGCTGCCACTGTTGCAGTGGCATCTTTATAATGAGAATATTGTCACAGTCGCGACTTTATTATGGAAAAATTGCTGCAATCTTAACTTTAAAAAATTGTCACAACTTTATTATGGGGAAATTGTAGCAGATTTGGAAATCTGCTGTTTACGAATTCAACAGTTGAATTTGCACCTTAGTAAATAACCCCCTTAAGTGCCAGGTTGTGATTGACACAAGAGGATGGAGGTCGCTACCCTGTAGAGCTTACAATTGAGGGTATGGAAAGCCAAGGCACCTATTGGTGAAGACATATATAATATAAATGTAGTTTCTGTAGTCACCACTCCTAATCACTCAAATTCGGGGTCTTCCAAAATGTCCTAAAAAATAACAACTCACTTTCATTTTAATAGACTTTTTAATTTTTTGACAATGTAGGAAAGCAAAGCTTCAAGTGAAACTCACTTACTTTATTGAGCCAAAAGATTACCAGGTATATTTTGAATTTCTAATATAAAATTAATAATTTCTTGGTACAGAATGTCTGCATAAACATGCCTTTTGTTCATATAAATAATGAAAGACCTTTACAGAAAGTGTTTTCAATCCTGTCCCTAGACCTGACTCAGAATTTCCCAACACCTTACTTACCCACCAGTGCTGTTTTTCTGATATCTACAAAACATGTAGGTATGTATAACTTTATTTATCAAGCACCAAAAATTTACACAGCGCTGTACAATTCAGCAATACAAATCTAAAACAGACATGAGAAAAGTGCATTACACAATACAATTTATAATATTACAAGGATACTTCACTGGTTGACACAAGAGGTTGGAGGTCCCTGCCCCCTAAAGCTTGCAATCCAAATACAGTTTGCAACTATTGCTGAGAAGTAAGGACTGGTTTGAGAACCTATGCTCTAAAGTGATCAGCGCAAAACTTAAAATCAGACAGGTAAGTATATAGTTATTACAGCTATTTTGAGTCCCCAAAAAATTGTCAATGAAGATACACCAATCAGAACCTTCAAAACACAGTCCTGGAGAAATATAATTGGAGGAAAAATGTTCCCCATCATATGGTTTGTGGAAATAGAAAAGTGTAGTTGTTTCATTTGTTCTGAGCTAATTACTACAAACTGATCAATTCAAACACTGCCCTGCTCCAACATGGTGGTTCATTTGGGAGAAGACAGGAACACATTAAGTAGTTCTATGACCATTAGTTCACAAACCAAAGGTTGCAACATCTGTTCAGAAAATAATATTTATTTATTCTTGTCTCTTTAAATTAAATGAAACACTTATCTTACATACTTTAAAGAGGTGCATTTTTCGTGCATTTTACTATTCATGCCGGGGGAGGTCTGCGCAGTTGCAACCATTCTGTTTCTGTTCTACTCCTGTAATCCACAGCAACCAATCAAATGTTTATGTTCAGTATTCTATCTGTAAAATATCAGTATAAGCTAACTCCTGATTGGTCTCTGTGGGATACAGGGCCAGGAAATATATGGTCTCTTCTGTGTGTCTGCTGATAGTCTCCTCTGATTTCTTTTTTTTTTTTTTTTTGCATATCTGTCTTTACAAGATATAAAAGACCAATATGAGGTCAAAAAGATAGATTTTAACACACTTTTCAAGTGGGTAAATAAATATCCTCCTCCTTGTGGGTAGGGAAGATTTACTGATTTGTCCAACCAGCTGGTAAGGGAGGGAGGAAATTAAAATGCCTTCAGAGCGAAGAGGCATGTGGAATGTTAGTAGCTGGCATTGCAGAGTGTGAATGAATTGGACTGGAGATAGAATATGCAGAAGTAAGTTGTTTTTTCTTTTTTTTTAATTATTAAAGGGCAAATATCCTAGATTTGTAATGTCAATTTTTAATTTCCATTTAACAGGAAATATGTTAGATACGAGCAGTAATATACTTGTATGGGTTTTTCCAGTTTATATTGTGAATAGAATTTGAGCTCTTAACTGCGTATAAATAAATACAAATATATATTATTCATGTTTTGGTTATAATTAAGAATGTATACACAATACAACGGTCACACCCTATTTTCTATTTTTATTTGTTATTTTCTAACTACAGTTTATTCAATGCTGGTAGAAATCTATTACTTTTAAAGTAAGATTGGAAAAACAATGTATGCTTGGTTTATCAAAAATGATTCAATTACGTGTTCTGTATGATTTTTAGTGTATATATATATATATATATATATATATATATATATAAATTCATGTAAAAACTGTATCTTTTTGTGTCTTTTGTCTCTGTGTGGAATTTTACATTTTTAAAAATGTTGAAATAAACAGAAAAAGAAATAGATATATAGACAGATACATAGATAGATAGGCAGAGATATAGACAGACGGATATATAGATAGACAGACACATAGATAGATATAAGATCTACAGACAGGCAGACATAAGACAGATACATTTAAGATAGATAGACAGACACATAGATAGACAGACACATAGAAAGACAGACAGACACATAGAAAGACAAACAGACGCATAGATAGATATAAAATCTACAGACAGACATAAGACAGATACATTTAAAGTAGATAGACAGAAAGACATAAGATAGATATATAGATGATAGGTAGATATAAAATAGACAGATATAGGATAGACAGACATAAGAAAATCTTTCAGATAGAGATAGATAGACAGACATAAGATGCATATATATTAGATAGATAGATGTCAACCTTTGTACATACACACATCATAGAACTCTGAGCGCAGATTTTTACTCATTCTTAAAGTTAAATTAAAGTGATTTTTATAAAATGCAGAAAATCACAGACCTAACCAAGAGACTTATTTTAGAATTATTATAATAAAAATGTAAAAATGTTTTTTTTAGAATTTTTTATATATTTATATAAAGAGGGGAGTGAGAGACAGATAGTCTTAGAGATAGAAATGTAACTATATTTGTTGTTGACCAGAATGGACAATGAGAAGCCCTTCTGTATCATATATAGTAATATATAATGGTAGTGATGTGGAGAGATAGGTACTGTTGTCTTAAACATAGATAATTCTGAAGCTTAGATTTTATGTTAGAAAGATTTGCCTGTATGACCAGTTGGCAGGTGAGTTATTAAACTATGCACACTGTAATTTCATCTCACGCTATTGTCTCTTTTAATTGGACTGGGTGTCACTATAAAAAAATCAAGAGATTTAGAATGAGACTAATACAGCACACAGCTGATTTTTATTAACGGAAAATCATGAATAATGAGCCTGTAACATATTTAAGATCACTGCTAATTTTGGAATATATTTTACTGCAGGAAATGAGGTTAAAAAGGCATGAAAACGATTAAATGGGTTAGTCACTGAATTAATGTATGTAATATAGTTTTAGTTGGATAACTGGTTTGCAAAAAAGTGGAATAACAATCAAAATATTTAATTGTCAATTTCAATATCTTCAACGTCTCAATTAATTGGGCAGTATTTATTAAAATGTGGCGTATTCCGTAGCTGTGAGTTTGCCAAACATTTGCATTTAGCCTGTTCAGTATATTCACTGTTATTCTCTTCGACATGGCAGACTCACACAGCTCGATAAACTATACAAGGATAGACAAGGATAAGGTACTTACACACAGGACTGCATTCATTCACAAGCACAATCATGGCTAGTTAGTGACCACTAACCAGTTCTTATTGGCACAACATTATACCCACGTAGTACAGAAACTTTGCAGCCAAATGCCAGCATTTATCTGTTATTAAAATCACTGTAAAGACAGTTTCTGCAGTATTTTGGACACAGTCTTTTCTGATGACTTAATTCAAACTGTAAACTCTATTATTTAGATTGTAAGCTCTACAGGGCAGGGATCTGTATGTTTCAGTCATGGCCTGGCACTTAGAGTGATGTACCTTCATGATTTTATGGTTGTAATTCACTTCACTGGTTCTTGTTAAGCACTTCTCCCTCTGTCTGTATTATAACTATATTGTTGGACTGTACAGCGCTGCATAACCTAGTGGCAATTTATAAATAAAAATATCCATACATACATCGTAATGCTTGCATACTATCGGTATCTAATCATTAATATAGAGAAATGTTGTTATATGGTGGCATTGTCTCCTATAAGGAATTAAAGGGCAACTATAAGAAGACCCATTTTGCTCACAAACTCCAATGTAGTAAGAAATCCCCATAATACACCACTGTTGCTATTTGCCTCACTAAGGTCAGAATTACATTTGCAGCAGTTCACCTCAATGCGGTGTCAATTTGCTAAATAACATACATGTACAATCTCAAGCTGTGTGCAATGGGTGATTTGGAAAATTAATATAGAGATGAAGGTTCATGCTGTAGTACAAAAATAGTACAAAAATGTCCTTTGATGTGTTCCATGCAAAGCAATAACTAAATGAGGTACCACATGCATTTATTGGTTATTTATCAGTTGGCCTGGCCCCTCTGCAGTGACTGTTACAACATCTCTGCAGCTCCACAGCACATCCAATGGGCGTCCCCTGGATCCTGGTTAGTCTACATTATTTGGTCTAGGGGAGCACAGAAGGGGGGACGATGCTGTGGGGTCCCTGGAGCTGATCCTGTTGTCTGATTTCTAGAATCCATGATATTTTGATTCTGCTTTGTCCAAATTCTCATACCAGACCACACTATGTATTATTAGAAAACAGTAGTAACTGACTTTAAGTTATTTGTATTATGCAGCAAATTAAAAATGTCCCCGTTTGGCAAAGGACTAAACAAACACAAAGTAACTAAAGTTAGTACTGTGGTTAGTATACAGTGATTAGGACTCATCGCCATATCAATCCAAATGGGAATTTTGTCATTTCAGATGGTAACGGTATTTTTCCGTTCAGAGAGTTCACAGGATGCCATGATTTTAAATGTTGCTTTGGACACTTGAAATGCCTTTTGTTAAAAGATAGTCCTGCACAACTGTGCTGTTTATTGATGCAGACAAGCAAAGGGTTAACAAAGCTCAATAATGGTGCTCAACATGCAACCAGCAGTCTGTGCCCCCCTAGGGAATCCCTGTCTGACCCCCAGGGGTCCCAGGCACAGGAGGCTGTAACATTTGTTTGTGGTTGGGAGAAGCCCATGGCATTGAAATGCAGAATATGAAAAATGGGTCTGTACCAGGCTCTCTCACCAGCAGCTGCTGCAGGAGATGGGCATGTCCCCCCCCCCCCCCCCCCCCCCCCCCCCTGACATCAGTTCTGCCCCCTCGGGGGCAATCTGTGTGTGCCAGCTCTTCTCTCTGTCCTTTTTGCTATAGGGCTGCTTTGTAACTCTATGCTTTATCTTGAAACCCTATGCATCCCACACTCCAATTCCATCTCATATGCCCATTTTTGAGGATTGCTGAATTTCCATTATGCCCCAATGTTACCAGTGCAGGGATTGTTCCTGCTGTACCTATATTGTTCCATGTTGTACCGAGATTGTTCCTGCTGTGCCTATATTGTTCCATGTTGTACCGAGATTGTTCCTGCTGTGCCTACATTGTTCCATGTTGTACCGATATTGTTCCTGCTGTACCTATATTGTTCCATGTTGTACCGAGATTATTCCTGCTGTACCAATTTTGTTCCATGTTGTACCAAGATTGTTCCTGCTGTGCCTATATTGTTCCATGTTGTACCGAGATTGTTCCTGCTGTGCCTATATTGTTTCAGGCCTTCCTCCACTACTTGTTAAATTCTGTTCTGATATTTAGTGCAGCTGGGAGCAGATGTGTTTCTCTGGATGTGGTTCTCTATTACAGTGGCAGGGGGTGGTAATACTGTGTATTAATGTTGTGTTACTGCGAGTGTGGATGACAAGACTGTTGGAGTTGTACATGTGTTGATCTGGAATGTTGAGTTTTATTACACTTTGGTTGTGTTACTCTTAGTTGTTTGGCTGAATTAAGTTATGGTTATGGAGCTGGCCTGACCTTTATCTTTGGAGTGCTCCATGGATTCTTAGACTTTGTTGATCTTTAGGGGCCGGGGTGGTGGTGTTATCTATGAGGCACATTTGTTATTATGGGTGTAGGCAGTTGTGTTAATCTTTTGTAGGGGCAATGCAAGTCTCATTACAAGGGCTATGTTGCCACGTGTATATGTAATATAAATCTGGTCTGCAAATGACTGCATAAATACTCGGTCAGTAGTGGACATTGGCAGGCCATATTTACAAACAAGCTTTTATGGTTTAGGATGATCTTTTGATGAGATGTACATATATTAAACCTTTGCTGAACTTCCTATGTTGGCAGACAATGTGTATACCCATCTTTAGAATTACACAACCTCCTGGAGTAACATAGCTCTTCTCTTGTAATGAGAAGACCGCATACATTGCCCCAATGTGTTATATGATCGACTGGATAATTATTCAGATTATTGGATCTGCAATTACTGAGTAAATCTGGCAACAGCATCTGTTGCCAAATATGCAGATGACCAGGACATTTGACTATGCTACTACACTGTATACTACATTATACCCTGGTTAATGGACTTATGTTGGATGCAGTGAGGTATGTATATATGGGTGTATATGTAATGCATACATGATACAACACATTTTTTTGTGTTTTTAGTCTTGAACACAAACTTCAACTTTGCTTTATGGGACTGAGAAAGTGTACTTCGTTTTATTAATTGTCTGATGCCTTGTCTTATGATGGCTAGAAACTGACTGTCAACCCTGTGGTGTTTCCATATGATGAAACAAAATAATTGTATAAATCAATAAAGATCTTTATCAATCACACAATCAGGTTTCCTAATGACTAAAAGGTCTATTTATCAAAGAGCAAATTGTTGTGTAAATGTGTTAATTCATAACCACTCAGCAATTTACCACTTCTCCAAATTCACATATGACAATGTGTCAAATTTACTCTCAGTTTGTTAAATTACAGCAAACTGTATATTAACCCAACACTCCGGAACTGATTCATCAAAGTGAGGACTGTCATTACTTTGGGATGCTTCTGAGTCTCTACTCCTTATTCACTAAACAGAGGATTCCCATAGCGAAGACAGGAATGCGTTAGCAGCGTCGTGCGGCGTAGTCAGTCGAACAGTAGCAGCCCTGCCATCAGCCCCTTAATTCACTACTTCAATCTGAAAAATAAAACTGGCAAATGCGACACAATACACCTTGTCGAATTATCTACTGTGATGTACGTTGCTTGATGCATAGTCAAATTACCCGTACATGCGCACGGAAAGTGGCGCAAAGTGCTCTGTAAGTCATGGGACTATCGTAAACTGTTGAATTAGTCACAAATTTGACACATTGCAGAGTTTGCTGAATATGCAAAAAATTGGGAGGTGCTGAATGAAACTGATTCACACCTTTGTGTAACAATTCTCCCTTACATGAAAAGCCCCTGTGTGTCTATTTGCTGTGTCTGTGACAACATTGTGGGCAGTCCCTGTGTATTAGAGAGGAAATATACAAATCTATGGAGAGTTTGTGGCAGAGTGTTTATTAGCATTTTGGGACATTTTACCCAAAATTCGGTGACAAAGTACCAACATAAGCTAGGAATTGTCTGCCATTGTAACGTGTGGAAAAACAACTGTTGCCGGCTATCAGAACCTTGTCCTTTCTTATATTAATATATACATATTTACCTTACAAAGAAACAACTATAGAGATAGTTACAGTGACATTGTCTCCTTTACACAACTTTACTACAATATGTGTATTCAAGAAGAATTTGCTACAATATGCCGCAAGCTTTAGTATTTGCTCCATCACCTCATCAATATGCTGTTGAAAATACAGAACTGACTTTGCTGCCATATGGGAATATAGTCACATAGTTTGGCAAATTTAATTAATATGCTCACTATATTTGCATGTGAATGCAATCACTGGTAGAATGGATACTGCTGATTAGGGCTGTCCAAATGATCATATAGGTAAATATTATCTGAATTTTACTACTGGGTGACATTTACCTGTTGACTCAAATAGCCCAGTCTTTAGGCAAATGTATTCTCTAATTGTAAGGTCTCTGTTGATCTCTCTTTGTCAACCCCATAGGGTTGGCTGTGGTACTTGTATGTGTAGAGCTGGGTTACTTCTTACACTTACCTTTAGGGCAAAATTTAAGAACCTTGGAAAAGCCCAATATCGCTTTTCCAGAGTTTATTCCCGCGAGATCTCTGAAGTTTCTGGCGGTAAATATTGCTAGATTTCTTCGATCGATATTTATTGACAGAAACTTTTCAATCGAGGTTTTCAATCAAATTTTTCGATGGAAAGGTAGCCATTCTTTACATTAGTAGTATGTACAAGTGGTTGGACCTCCAACCACTTGTGTCAATCACTACCTAGCACTTAATTTGTTGTACCCTTGCTTTATTTTACTTGTATTGCTTAATGCACTTTTCCCCTTGTTTGTATTGTACTTGAATCGTTGAATTGTACAGCGCTGCGTAAACTTGTGGCGCTTTATAAATAAAATTATACATACATACATACATACATACTTTACATTAGTAATATACTTTACACTAGTAGTATGGCTACATTTCCATCAAAAAATTCGAAAAGTTTCTGTCAAAAAATATCAATCAAAAAAATCTTGTGATATTTACTGCAACAAACTTCAGAGATCTCCCGGGAATAAACTCAGAAAAGAGATATCGGACTTTTCTAAGTTTATTGAATTTCACCTTAGTCTGGTTATGTTTGGATTAGGCATTATTTATCTGTGTGTGTGTATCTGTGTGTGTGTATCTGTGTGTGTGTATTTGTGTGTGTGTATCTGTGTGTGTGTGTATCTGTGTGTGTATATATATGTTTGAGTATATATAGTATGTGTATCACTGTGTGACTGCGTTATTGGTGCAGGAACTGATTTACTTTATGGCAGTGAGGCATTATTAATGGCCGTATTCTTCTCAGTCACTGCTGTTTCTATTTGTCTGTTAATCTTCAGCTTCTAAGCTGGGAACACCTAAAACAAATTTGTAAATGTGTCTGTTGTCAGACATGTTGGTAGACCATCATTCTGTGTGAAGGGGGCAAAAAGACCATCCTGACTGGTAAAGATATGTAAGTGCCAGCCAGGAAGACATTTTATAGACAACTATCTCTGGTTTGTGCAGTGGGTGATTGGCATGGGAATGATTGGAATTGGCAATATTTATTGATTATTTAGATTGTAAGCTTTATGAGGCAGGGACCCCTATCCTCTTGTTTCAGTCATGGCCTGGCACTTAGAGTGATGTATAGTCTTGATTATATGCTTGTAATTTACTTCTCTTGTTCTTTGTTATGCACTTCCCTTGTCTGTATTATAACTGTATTGTTGGATTGTACAGCAGCTAGTAACCCTGTAGTGCTTTATAAATAAAAATATACATACATACATACATTAGATCTGGTTGGTTTGCCTCCCTACCCTGCTTTACTCCATAAGCTGCTTTAGAAATGATTATTCTATATAACACCATAGTTATGGTCTTGTGCATTGTTCTCATCAGAAAGAGAGAAACCAAAGCAGTCACAGCAGTAGCCCATTAATATATTTTACATACTCTTGCAGATTGTCTATAAAACATTTGAGGGGTTTATTCATTAAAGTGGGCATTTGACTGTCGGAGCTACACTCCGATTCTCTGCTCTTTATTCACTACACAGAGGTCAGTAGCCATCTCTTGTATAGTGTAATGTAGCCAGTCAGATAGTAGGAGCATTGCCATCAGCCCCTTAATTCGTCACTTCAATCTGGCAAAGTAAAACTGGTGAACGTGGCACAATACACAACTGACAGACTTCGATGATTGCTGAATATGTGAATTATCTGTATACATGCACGTAAAGCAGTGCAAAGTGCTCCACAAATGCATAATTGTCTTAAGCTGTCAAACTAGTCGCAAATTCGCCATATCACAGAGTTTGCTGAATACCAGAATATGGAGTTGTGGTGAACAAATGTGAATTCACCTTTATGAGTCAATTCAGCCTTTCATGAATTGGTGTGAAAGTACAACTGAAATGAACAATTAGTGTCCTAGAAAATCCTTGTTATTTACTTGTTGCATGTTAAAGTGCACAGAGTTAATTGGAAGGAACATCAATGAACCTGAATTTCATTGGCTTTAAAATGTATATTGTGCAACTGAGCTCCTAACAACCTAAGTTAGGGTAGAGCGGTCGTGTTAGGCCACAGATGCAAAAAAATCAGTATTGCAATACTTGGTGATACCTTTTTTTGGACTAACAGTCTTTTTAAAAAGATGAGCTTTCGAGAGGACTGTACTCCTTTTAACAAGTCACAAGCAAAATATATGTGTGTGTGTAATTACATAATATATATGTAATTTAATGGAATATATTGAAATATAATAATTGGAATGTAATATCATGGAAGATACTGCATATGGTTGCATCAAGCAACAACCAACAACCACTGACTGTTAGTTCAATAAGAAAGGTATCACCAAGGATAGCAATACTCATTTTTTGCATCTGTGGACTACCCTATCCCACCTTATGTATAAATACATTAGTTATATGTTTTATCTGAGTGGCTCATTACTATAGAATGTGTGTGGTTTGTCTGTCCAATCCTACTTTTCTCTATACCATGTAAGAGAACAGTACGGTGTGTCAGTGTGTACAGGCCGCATGTGGCCTGATCAGTTAAGTGTGCTTATTTGGTATCTTTATACTTAAGGAGTTATTCACTAAGGTGCGAATTTGACTGTCGAATTCACAAACAGTGGATTCCCATAGCAAATCCGCTACAATTTCCCCATTTTAAAGTCGCGACAGTTTTTTAAAGTTAAGATTGCGACAATTTTTCCATAATAAAGTTGCAACTGTGACAATATTCTTATTATAAAGACACAACTGCGACAGTAGCAGCCTATTGCGACTGTCTTTATCTGGAGAATTCGCACCTATATGCAACAATTCAGACTTTAGTGAATAACCCCCTGAATGTGAAGCACTGTGAATATAAACTTATTTTAGAAGAGAAAATGATGCAGGTTCCTTCTCTTGCTTACATTGCTCCCTGAGAGGTTCCATGTCTGGCGTATTGTTAAAGCCGTACACTGTTTAACAGTACATTCATGTTTTGCTTGTTTCTCCAAAACAATTAATTGTGTCTTCCCCTCTCTCTCACACTTTTGCTGTGTTTCTTCATTTTCTCCTCTGAATTAACCCTCTTTCACCCCTCCTATCTTTCTCATCCCCCTGCCTCTCCTCTTCCTCTCCCCCTGGCTGGTTAGAGGCTACCCTCAGTGTGAGACTGTGCAGTGATACAGCAATTCCCATGCACAGGTGCATGGTCCCTGATCCTGTGTTACCCTCAGGCACGTCCCCCGTGCCTTGCCTGACAGACCAGTGGAAGTAATATCTTGTGGCAGGTAGAGGAATCCAGCAGACCAAGAAGATATGTTAGGAAGTGTTTAAATGATTGCAGCTCAAACACCTGTCTCTTCCTCCATTGTCTTTTTGTCTTTCTGCTATAATACAGTGTTAATTATCTAGACTCCTTTATATGATATGGCTGGTGTTGCACTTTACCCATAGTTATTATATGCCCATTTTTGCTGCTGGCTCTTTAAGGGGGTTATTTATCAAAGTGAGAATTTGACTGTCGAAGTGAATTCTCATCAGTTTGGGTGGCTACTCCCTGATTCTCTACCCCCTCCCTATGGACTAAACAGAGAATTCCCCTAGCAAATTCGTGACTGCATCAGAATTCCTGTATTCAGCAGCAGCAGCAGCAGCCTATTGTGCAGTGTGCGACTGTTGTTACCTGGTGAATTCACCAAATCACAGAGTTTTCTGAATTTCCAAATATGTGGAAGTGACGAATTTGCACGTTTACGTGACAATTCGCATGTTGATATATAACCCCCTATATCTTTAGTAGTCTACTGCTGTGTTCCTTAACACTTATTTTCTGGTGAACAGCTGAAGAATTCACCTGGTTTCCAATCATCTCCCCATGGTATGATCCGGGAAAGGTCAGTAGAAAATTAAAGTGGAAACACTGAGGCGTTGCTATGGAAATTATTTTTTTATGGTGTTACATCCTCTTAGCTTGTTGTCTAAACTACTCCCAATCTACATATGCCTCATCCTATCTCCCAGCTCTCTTCTCTAGCCAGTTTTTATTGTAACATATCATTTGTTTTTGTTTTTAAAGAAAAAGTTTAATGTGAAAAAGTTTAATATTGTAACTGTGTTTCTAAACATCATTTATCCTACTTGCTACAGGTAGGGTGTAATATTATACACTTTCTGTAGTAGTTTATGTTTTTCATATTCTGCAATTTCCTTTTTCTTTGCACCTATCTTGGGTTTATTTATCATTTATATGAATATAACTGCTATAAAATAGAAAATAATGAGTAGATTAGAGAACTTATATGGGGGCCAAAATTCCTGCAACCCCTCCTTTGGTTCTTAGGCCAAAAAAAACAGACCATGGTTACTGCAGAGTGCTTCAACTCCTTGCTAACCACCTTTACATACTACTGCAGTCATTACCAAAACCAAACAGAAAAATCAGTCCTGTGCATGGGCTTTCTAGCTCGAATGGTCTGAAATCTTGCAATGAGTATCATGTCTATTCGAGTTCAGCTCTTTCAATTGAACTCTATCCCCCCAATGTCTTTTTAGATGTATAAAACTTATGTAACCAGCATATGGTAGACAAACCTGACATTAACATTATCATCTACGGGTAGCTTTTATATGTAGAAAAAAAATCTCAACGTTAAGAAATACTCCTTGCTCAGAAGTGCTAGTATAGTTGCCTAACAGAATGTCAGATTTAATGACTATTATAATGGAAGAATCTAAGAATATAGATGTAAAATACATATTGGTTTATCTGGGCAATTTGAAGATACTGTGGTAGTCTTTAACAAAAATCTAATGGTAACTAGACTACTTACTGTTATTATTTATGTTACAGGCTGGCTTCAACTGCTTGAATGACAGTCATATGGAAAATTGTCACTTTTATTTCATAAGAAAACCAGTTTAAAATCCTAGGAGAAATGTCTAAGGAGGAAGAGGGAGGTTGTAAACTAAGCTCCGTCTGCAAACATAGGGAACGCAAACCCAAGAAACCTCATTATATTCCACGACCATGGGGGAAGCCGTATAATTATAAGTGCTTTCAGTGTCCTTTTACTTGCATGGAGAAGTCGCATCTGTACAACCACATGAAGTATAGTTTGTGCAAGAACTCCTTGTCACTTCTTATAGAGTCAGACTGGCCTTACAAGAAAAGTAATTTCCTCATCCCTGAAATGCACCTTGTTCAAGAGCCCCAGCTAGATGGTCATTTAGAGAAAGAAGAATCCTGTGATTCCAGTGGGTTGAATTCAACGAAGGCCAGACAGGTTGGACTTAAAGAAACTGCAGATGTTGCAAATTTCCAGAATGAAGAGGAAGAGAAAGAAGATGAGGACCTACCACAACAGGGTCACAAGGAGAAGGTCAGAAACAGGCCATCCTTGCAAATCAGCCCATGCAAGAGTGATGCTAATAATACTACTTCAGGGTTAAAAGGCAAGAGAGAGAAACCGGGTAAGGAAGGAGAGCCTGATTTTGTCATTACAAATGTGTTCTCTTTAGAAGGACTAAATGAAAAGGAAAGAGAAGAACACAGACTCACCAAGGTGTCCAGGCACCCTACAAGCAATATTGGGGTGCCACAATCTCACCATTGGAAGCTTCTTTCCAACTCTCTTAAGAAAGTGGTGCCAGAGGTACAGTCTGGAAGCAGTGGAGCCAATAACATTCCATGCTACCCACCTCCAACATATACTGACTACCAGGACAATCAAGGACTCTCTTTACTGGGCATCAACTACCCAATAAATACGAGCCTGTTCTCCTATCTGAGCCCCAGTGTAACAAGCAGTTCATCTCATCTACCATTTTTAGCTTCCACGGCACAGCTAATGCAACCTCCTCACACCAACCAATTCCAAGCATTCCAAACCACAGAGAGATCCTCCTATCTGCCTCGGTTCTACTACCCTTTATTGTTTGAGCATGCATTTGGCACTGCTGATAATAAAATGATTTCAGGAAAGCCAGTAAGCACAACTCAGCCACCAATAAATATGGCCTACATTGCTCCAAAACCCAAGACACCTGTAGAGACTCTTAAAATGTGTCTTCATAAATCTCCGGAAACTAAAATGAATATGCCATTGGGATCTGATAGCAACCTGACAAACCAAATGTCCATTCACAAGGTGATTCAGGACAGTGAGGTAAAATGGACAAAGCAAACAGCCGAGATTCATCAGCATCAAAAATTACCTGGCAGTTATACAAGACCAGTTTCCAGTATGAACAAAAGCTCAATACCACAAAAAGGAATTGATGAAGGGTCACTTTGGGCAGAGCCAAATACTAAAAAGTATCTGAAGAGGAAGGGCTGTTTTCAGAGTGAAGAACAGGATTCTGGGATGGAATCAACAGCACTGCTTATGGAAGAAGATGACTTCCAGAATGGGTAAATGTTATCACACAGACAGGGAGCTGTGACAAACTGGATGTCACAGCTGGAGAGCTTAACATTTATAAACCTTATATTCAAATTGTAGGAATAGTGGACAGGCCAGTGTCAAAAAATAATTAGCAGCACTACCTTAGATATCTTCAGTTGATACCAGTGGAAGTTGTCTTCCCATAGACTACTATAAAGCAGAACATGCATAATTTTATAAACGATAACACAGTCCAAAACTCACTCAATGATGATCTCAACAAAGGGACATAAAACTCTTAAGCTGCTAAACTTGTCAAGGAAAATAAAGTTAATGGGATTTTCCTTGAAACGGGAGAGGCCACTCAGCCTTAAGCATACTTATCAGAAAAAAAGAAAACTATCAGGAGGATCACACCAATTCCTTTGAATGTATTCCATCCTGTGCATGGAGAATTCATTTTTGTACAACCTGTGGATACACCCCAAGGAATTGAAGTGGTCACTATTTTTCATATAAGCTGTTAAATAGAGAAGGGTGAATGTTTTATAGATATAACTTACACACATCAGAAAAGAGTTAAAAATGAACTAAATTATGTTGTGTTCAGATCAAAATGGCTGTACTTTAGGCATATTATTTATACCTAGTGTGCCAATGAGAATAGGGCTATGAGCTACATCAGAATAAGGTACCAGTCCCTAGCAAATTTATATAGAAATTTGCTTCCCTTTAATAGCACACAAGATGTAATGGGCTGTCTGAGGGGATGTAAGTTCCAGCTATTACAAACATCCACACAAGGGACTATGACATGATATTTTGCATGCCATGGGCATATTTTTTCATTTAGACTTAGTTTACCAGCATGTGATTCTGGATGTACTAGGGAACTTTCCAGATCAGGTCAGTAATTACTTTGAAATGTAGCATTCACAATACAAACTCCTTTACAATGCCGATGCTACCTTTACAACACAGTCAACATGTATTTGTTAGATTCCAGCACCAGGTAAACATGAAGGTTGTACGATTAGACTGTACTTCTAACCTGCCGCCTGATTGAAGAATATACTCACTTTAGCAACTCATGCTTTATATTGTTTTGTTTCTCTCCTTCAGCAGCTCCTGCTCTTCATCTGTCATCTTTCCAAATGTCTGGCATGAAAAAAAATCCATACTGGAGCTGACTGCCTGCAAAATTAGGAAAGGGTCTGAACCCACAAAAGATGGATTAACAGCAAAAAGTAGCAATGCTTCTTTGCTTATTGAGGACCTCTCCAGGACACTAGAGGAATATGGGAAGGTGGAAAGAAAGCTAGCAAACCTGGTGTCTGAAGACAGCAGTAGGCAGAAGGCTTTGAGCGAGCAACTAGGAAAGATACGACTTGAGCTCCTGCGCATACACCATACTTTAGAGAAAGCATCTTGTCCCTTTGAAGGACCATTAGACCTATCCATTAAACGAGTAGAAGACATGAACAAAGTAGAGGCAGACAAGACTGCATCCAATACTACTGTGAATTTTCCACGACCTAAGTCCCCAGCTAAGCAGCTAATAAAGGTAGAAATGTTGCCACCAGAGCTGACAGCATGTGATATTCGTCCAACCAAGTGTGAAGCAGACTCCAGCGTGCTGCTGTGCCCAGAGGGTAGAGGTACCAGTGCTGGAACAGTTCAAACACATGTATCTATACTGGATGATAGCACTGGAGTCAGTGTTAATGTAGGACTTGGTAGAGGGCAACAGCAGTGTTGCAAAAATGTGTAAATTCCGAGACAATTTTAAAACCCATCTAATTATATAACTTAAACATGCTGGGAAATAACGCACTGATGTTGAAAACATAAAAAAGAACATTTGACAAGTGTGTTTAGAGATTCTGTTTTATAGGACTGGACATGTCATGAAAAAGCCCTGGCTTTATCATCTCAGACATGAATCAGCCTGCTAATCTTTATTATTGTGCAATTCAATTCTTCTGCGGAAAAGCAAGTACCCATAATGCTGTGTTGTTTGGTCTTTCACTCTCAAAGCTATGCGCAAAGTATTAAAAAAAAACTAAAAAAGAGCTCTCCAATTCTTACTTTTCTTAAATTAGGAGATTGATATCAACCTGCAGTACATCTATTATATGAACAACTTGTACTGAGAATATTTGTTCTGTAAGTTAGTGCAAGGGTTGTACCTATAGGTTATCCCTCAAAGGAGCCTTTGCATGGCATTAGAACATTGTGCATCCTCACTAATAGGAGAGTATAGAAGATGCTGAAACCCCGCATTAAGTAATGTGGATGAGAAGGAATTGAGAACATATCATTTCCCTACTCCAGGACATATATGTATTCTTCTCTACACTCACCTGCAATGGGAACTTCCCATGGACTTTCAGGTTCATAAAATAGTTGTAATAGAGCAAGACCCACACAGCAGCAGATGATGCAAAACAAAATAGCCAATGTGGGTTATCCTGCAGCAAACAACGGGTGCTATTGTTCCATCTTAGCTTCAAAACAGCTAGTGTGGCCCTGGCCAAGAAGACAAACAAATCAACTGGGCCCTTTACTTACTAAAGGCCAAGGTTTAAACAGATGTAGCAGTAGGCTGTAATTGTTATAAAACAATCGAACTCCGGATGATTTAATTACAAAAATTGGTCTCACCTATTACAAAAAGGATTTCACACAAGTTGCTTTTGCTTGGTAATTAAAGGGGCACTATAGTGTTGATATAACTGCACACATACATATAAAACTCCTTTATACTAAACCAATTGCTGACACAAATAGTTAAAAAATGTTTAAGGAAGAAATAAAACTTGCAGTTTGCTTCCCTTAATTAGTTTTCCTGAGAGCTGACATTTTCCTCCCCCCTTCTCTTTCTGTTCTGCAAGTCAGGAACATGCCTGACTGCTATTGGTTAAGCAGTGTGCTGATCTTTTGGCTGCATAAAATTAAGTTGGAATGCAGGAGATTACAGAGGGAAAGCTGATTTGTGCACATGTGTTAAGTAGTAAGTATGGCAAAAATGTCCGGGGGATGTACCTTTTCATGGAAAACCGGTCAGTACACATTACACACACATTTCCTGGTGCAGGAGTTCACATGAAACATATACTGGGGAGAAACGCTTCTCACTAAGGTATAGTACTGCATATGTAAAGATGTATTTTGACTATAGTTCCCCTTTAAATACTTTACTACAGATGCCGCACTCATCCCTTAGCAAACTATTTTACCAAAGATGACTACCCTTTACCAAACTGACACTAAAGCAACTCTTTTAAAAAACTGGCCCACAACAAGCATTGGAACCTTTGGGTGGGCCCTCCTGGAGTTTTAGAGTATACTACCATAAAAGGTTCCTGGTTGCAGTTTAAAGCAAGCAGGTGTTTGTTCTCCTGTTTCCTGGTGGGTGATAACACTTCTGCCCAATACTGAGAAGCTTTCACACCTATTTCTAGAAGATGGGTTAGACAATTAAAAATGCCCAATTCATGCATGTTCACCCATATGAAAGCATAATATAAGACAAGGGGGCTTATCTGAACACCAAATTCTAAACAGCAAAAATGTGCATTAAATTATTGCTTAATTCATAAAGTCAGGACTGCATTTCAGGTTTCATTTTGCAGTGGTAAAGAAAACTAAATCTAATTCACATTTACAAGCAAAATCGAAAAAGTTGTTTTTACTACTCTAAGCTGGCATTAACTATGCTTTTTACTAAAATATTGCATGGATTTCATTTTTATTCAGTCAATCTTTTGGTTCACAAATACTGTAAATACTCACCTAGTACACTCTGTGCTGGGAAGTCTATATTATATATTAAATAATATAATTGTCACCACTGTCAATATGTTCTTTTCTGGTGATATTAGCTCAAGGCTAGTTCATACAGGTTTTGCACAAATTTTAAGTTATCACCTGCTTCACTGGTAACTGGTAAACTCTTATTTAACCCTTATTTATTTCTTCTTATTTCTGTAGTATTAAACTTGTAGTAATCAAAAGTCATTTGTCAAAATATAGCAGTTTTTTTTAATGACCTCTATTAAATAGTCCCAGGGGGTTATTCTCTAAACTCCAAATTGTTGCGTAAAGCTGTGAATTCGCCAGCTTAAGACAGTCAAAAATAGACTGCTACTGTTGCAGTTGCGTTTTTGTAATGAGAATATTGTCGCAGTCGCAACTTTACTATAGAAA
Source organism: Pipa parva (assembly GCA_019650415.1). Lineage (NCBI taxonomy): Eukaryota > Metazoa > Chordata > Amphibia > Anura > Pipidae > Pipa > Pipa parva. The sequence continues at coordinate 19,972 of WMED01004224.1, forward strand.
TATTGTTGCAGCTGCAACTTTAAAATTGTCGCAGTTGTGACTTTACAATGGAAGAATTGTCACAGTAGCAGGTTTGCTATGGGAATCCGCTGTTTGAGAATTTGACAGTTGAATTCAGACTTTAGAGAATAACCCCTTCAATCTCTTTTCCATCGAAACCGTGGTACCCAATAAAAGAATGCTACTTATTAAATACATAAGGCAGCTGTTACCATACGGTCTCTCACACACAGCAATCTTAAAGCACTACCATATGTATCACTGCTTATTCAGATGCTTGTTAGCTTTTAAGCAATTAAACAAGAATTTTTATGTGATAATTCGCATTGCATAGAAGAAGACCAACATGCATACTTTATACCAGGGCTGATTTTCAGTTAGGTTAAGCTGGGTTGCCAACCCAGTTTTGGATCATATGACTGAGTCACCTGACATGACGATTCTGCATTAGAAAGACATCACTACTAGTAAATTGCAGATAAATATGGTGTTTTTGTTATGGGGGGGTGCTACAATTTTTTTTTTTTTACAAAAACACTACTACTTTATACATAACTATTATATAAGAAAATGACTCATTCTGTAGCTTGGACTATACCCTCTTTCAATTATTAGAATAGGAATCAGAATCCTTGCTTGTAGTTGGGCAGAAAGACATGGCGGAGCCTCGCACCACTGGGTACCGCTGCCAGTCCATGCAGATGAGTAAATAAGGAAGGCAGGAGAGTTCACATAACCCTGGGGACAGCCATAGGACACTGTCATTTCAGATCAGCATCACTGTCACTGGACCTCACTGCTGCCCCATTAAACACAGCTCGGGGCACGAGTAATTGGCTCAGACTGAGGGTTACCCTTAAACAGAAGAGCATAGCTACCAGCACTTATTTACAGCAGGTCCCAGACTCTTAACTCTTCTGTTGCCAACAACATTGCTGCAGGATGGAAAGAAACACACTGTTGTGCAATCATTCAGATATGTACAAGAAAATAAAGGGGTTAAAAATGTAAAAAATTATAAAGACACCACAGTGTATTTTACCCA
>WMED01004225.1:0-21016 GCA_019650415.1 Pipa parva
TGGCTGCCAATTGTAAGAGTTAAAGTTTAGCCGCGGTTGAAGTAACATGCCAGCTGGCCAGCACTGTAAAAAAAATGCTAGGGGCGCCCCCCTGGGCAGGTGGCTCCCCTAACATTTGCCTACTCTGCCTAATGGCAGAGCCGGCACTGACTGTATGTAAAATATGGTGGGGGATGCCTAAGATGGGAATAGGAGGGCAGCAGATTGGTTGCAAATTCTCCAGATCAGTAAGTGGAATGGAAGCGAATTCGCTACTGTTCTGACTCTTATAATCTAATACACCTGCAGTTTGGAGGATCCTACTCAGTTTAGTGGCAAATGACACCATAAGGACAAAAAAACGGTTTAAATAACCTTATAAGAAGAGTATTGTAAAGCATCACTCACGTAATTAATGCGGAAAAAGTCATTGCACATTTTTAGTTCAGTGACATCATTAAACGAAGATGGAAGGAACACTGCGCGGCTTTCATCCGAGATATGAGGGTGATTCTTCCCTCTTTCCAGGACAATTCTGTAAAGTAAACAATTTTTGGTGGTGGTAATTACTTAATGGGTGAAAAACTTGCCCTTTTTGGGAAATTTGCAAAGAGGAATATATCATACGATATCTTAAAGTTTACTGAAAAGCACGTTTTCGATTCTAAAATCAAGTGGAAAAATGTTCTGTGGTTGCGAGACACAAATTAAGCTTTCTGACCATCCAAAGCAATTACGTTTGACATAAACCAAATACCACATACCACTAAAAACACACCATCCTCATGGCGGCATGTTACACAGGGGAAAATGCAGCATTTCATTGGACGTTTAGGAAGGGATAAGCGAAAATGAATGCAGTATTTCAGGAAATCCTGAAAGAAAACCTGTAACAGTAAATAATCGAGCAGAAGAATCTGCAATATCAAGACCCCCAGCTTAACTTCAGATCTGTGCTGTATTAGTAAACAAACATGCAGCGGGGCTTATTCATCAAAGTAAGAATTTGACAGTTGAAATGAATTCTCATCACCTTGGGTCACAAATTGACTACTCATTATTCAATAAGATTCCCATAGCATCAACCTCCTATTTCACCACTTTCATCTAGCGAAGCAAAACTGACGAATTGCACACAATATACATTGCCAAATTCGCGACCATGACAGACTCTGACGCTTGATGAATAGGTTGCATTACCTGTGCACGTGCACAGTAGCAGCCCTATAGGCGCCTTAGGCCACCCCCCCCCCGCCCAGCCCCGCGCCTTCCCCCTTGCCCCGCGCCCTCCACTCACCTCCAACAGCGCCGTCGCTAGTTAAAAAAAAAAATGCACGCAAGCGCCCCCCTGGATAGACGGCGCTCCTAGCATCTGCCTATTCCGCCTAATGGAAGGGCCAACTCTGCACGCACATGCAAAGTGTTGCGTAGAGCTATGCAAATCCGTGACAGTTGTAAGCATCCAAATTGTTCATGAATTTAACACATTACAGAGTTTGAAGAATACGCCAAGATGTGGATGTGCTGATTGGGTGCAAATTCTGACCTTTGCACAACTGTTCAGTGGTCAAATCCTCGGGAATTCACATTCAGAGTCCAGACCTCATTCTAACTGAGAATACAAGACTGAAATTCAATTAAAAAAAAGTTATACAGTCATGGGGGGGGGGTTATTCACTAAGGTGCGAATTCGACCGTCGATGCGACTGCGACAGTAGCAGCCTATTGCGACTTTCTTTATCTGGCGAATTCGCACCTATACGCAACAATTCGGACTATAGTGAATAACCGCCCATGGTCTCCCAAAGTCTGACAGTTTTTCACAGAATTGGGAACATTTTCTGTGTCCTGTACATCGCAACCCTTTGTCACGTGATTCAAACCCCTGCACTATACTGTAACTCAGGTTGGTCCTTATTCTTCCCAGGGGATTGATTCTATCTGTAAAGATCTTGGACCACTGGGAAATACTGGATAATGGACTTGGGGCTTATTCATGAAACTCCAAACAATTGTATAAGGCTAGGTTCATACTAGCATATTATACGCAGCGCAACAATACGCTAGGGTGAAAAAAAAATACAGCTCAGTGCAAGCTGATACTATTTACCTAGTTCCAGACACACTATCGTATTATGTGCATAAGCTGGGTCCAGAATGCTGTGTGTCGCACTTTGGCCATTGTATTATTCACTGCGCCCAAAATGCGACCCCACAGGAAGTGATGTGAATGCCAAGGGAGCGTTCACACTGTCGCTGGTAAGTTCAAAGGAAAAATACGCTCGGCGTATTTTTTTTCACAATAGCATATTATGCACTTTGCATAATACGCTAGTGTGAACCTACCCTAAAGGTTCAAATTCACATTCATTCACCACTTTCTCATCTTCTCATATTCTAGTGAAATTTGGGTGTTTACGATTCAATTGTGAACTTATAGAGCTCTAAACATTGCTTTTGTGTGCACATGAAGACAGGACCCAGGGCGCCAATAGGGCCAGAACTGCCCCTGAGTGAACTAAGAATCTTACAATCATGAAGATAGATCACTCTAAGTGCTAGGAGATGATTGAAACAAGGGCATGGAGGTCCCTGCCCAGTAGAGCTTACAATCTAAATAGGAGGAAGACGTAAAAACAGGAGTGTTATTACATCCTTTCTAGATTCCCATATCTAGGGCTATACAGAGAACTGGTCAGGGGGAACATAGTATACTACCTTCTTACATATACAATAATCATTTTTTTTTATATATTAAACGTTCTAGCACCTGGAGTGGTTTCTCTAATAGTTTATTTTTATATATTATTTAGTAGCTTGATAACTGGAGGGACAGACAAAGGAGAGAGTCTCCATCTGGAAGCAAGTTGCCATGCCCTGCATTTATATTTATTATTATATAATATTATTTATACATTTATACTCCTGTATTCCAGCAAAGTGTAATGGACAGAGTAAGTTCAGGGCTTATGTATCTGCCCTATACATAAACACTTACAGTATATCCAACATTTTATAGTTTTCTACATAGCGCCATCTAGCGGTCAAACAAAATAAAACAAAACTAATTTCTTTAAGGCAAAGTTAACAAAACATTCATAAAGCCCACTTAGTACAATTTTTAATCTATATTATGAGAAATGGCCAAACACCATCAATAACAACATAAAAACAAAAAAGTATACAGTATCAGATGCACTTACCAATCATCAGTCACTTATGGATTTACCTGTAAAAAGTAAGGATTTGTTTGACTTTCTTCCCATAGATGTAACAACAGATCTTTAGGGATCATTCCCTGTTGTTTTTTGCCTACATTTTGTATATTTTTGTGCAAACTATCTGTCTCAGAAACAATGTTACACATATGGAAATATTAGATTCTGTAATCTACCTTCTCATGTGTGTCAGATGAAAAGAGGATGAATCCAACAAACCGGGGGTGATTTCCCACCTAGTTGCATTGGGTTGCAAAGCCAGCTCAAACTTTCTTTGTGTCCCATGACCACAGTCACGTGATCTCCCTATTTACCAATAACAATACAGTGCTGCCAGTAAAATATTTCCTTAGCAGATTAGCTAAACTCAGCAATTAGCGTTCTCTGGTAAAGGTTAACATAGGCTTGCACACCCTTATGTGTTGATCACCCATGGAAAAGGGCAGGTGTCATTATGCCACATGTAACATAATGATGTCATAACACTGCTCACCATGTGGTGATGCGCTACATGACATCATCATGCAAGCACCCCCTTATAAATTGAGCCACACATGCTCATGGGATCCCTATATCTTGATTGCTATGGGTTAGTAGACCTCTGTAAAGGTTGATAAAGTCCCCAGAAGGTCTAATGATTTTAACCAAGCAACTGAATGAATGAGCATTTTAGTATTGTCAAGTACACCTCCTGAACAAACCCCCTCAATTACACAGCAATCCCCACCAAATTAAGGGCATATAATTAGGAGAATTGTAGTTTTGCCTCACCCCAATGGGGGAAAACTAGACATTTCCAATGTAAACATTCTTCTCTCCTTTGTACTAGAAGGAATGTCCCTCATCACCTCCATACCGCAGTCATTATTCTCACTTTATTCATTAATAGCAAAGGTTTCTATTACCAGCATTACACCTTTATCTGAATTCATTTAAAGCCTTGCCTGTTTAGTGAACTGATATTAAATTAACTTCTTTATTGTTGTTGAAGAGGTCAAAGAAGATAAATGCATGGATTGTGTTTATTCTGTAGATTCAATCATGACACTGATAGTCACCAGACTGACTACTCCATAGAATAAATGGAACTGACAATGACTTACATCATTAGCTGATGGATTCTGTAGATGGGAATGCCTTTATACATTTCTATTAAACAGATTCCAAAGGAAAAAAAAACAAGGTTAGTGGGCCTTCAGATCCATAAACAACTCCATTCACTGACAGATAGGAGGAGTAAGTGACTCTTCTATCAGCCGTTAGCGCTTTCAAGTGTGTTTTTCCCCCCAGTGTAATTAAACATTTTTAAGGCATAACTCCACAATTTTCTAAAATGTGCTAAATCAGTTCTCAGTAGTTCCAATTGTCTCCATCTAACGTGTTTTTTGATGTTTTCTTGCAGCTGTGAAAATGCGAATATAAAGACTGTAATTTCTGTTTTCTTACTATTTACAATTAAGATCTAACAATTACTGTCCCCATCGTGCTGGGCATCATTCATAATCTCACAATATACGCACACTATTTTGCAGAAGCTTCAGGTAGGGCTGTAGAAAATTCTGCAAATTAAGAATGTTTTTTTTAAAAAAAAAAACAGAAGTGTTAAGGGACCTTTATTATGTTTCACTGTTGCCCACCTAATTCATGGTCCGGTTACAGACAAATTTCAACCCATGAGTCCACAGCACCTGCTGCATCCCAGTTTGTGTTCATCGTTGAGTCACTTGGCCTTATTTCCACATTGAAAGAATAAATTTCTGGCTGCAATACTTCCATGAAGACCATGTTTGACCAGACTTCTCCAAACATTAGTTAATTGTGTACCTGGATCTCACTGGTTTGTAGCAGTTCTGGTCTGATGGATGTGCTGGACATCTAATTTAGAAGCAAGCATAATGTATCTTTTATCTTAGATGACCACTGCGATCATCAGTGTTGCCCACTTCATTATGATTCTTAAAAAGAGCTCGAACAGCATATCTAGAAAACCCAATACTGGTTTGAAATTTTTGCCTACTAAAGACTGTAGAAAATAACTGCTGCAAAGTATAAGGGCTTATTCCTCAAGGTGAGAATTCGACTGTCAAACTGAATGCTCATCACCTCGCATTGCTACGCTCCAGTTCTCTACTCCTTATTTACTAAACAGAGGATTCCCATAACGAAGACGTACGCGCCGTCTCTTACATAATGTGGCACAGTCAGTCAGAAAGCAGGAGTCCTACCATCAGCTCCATAATTCACCACTTACGTCTAGGGAAATAAAACTGGTGAATGCGATACAATGTGCCTTGTCAAACTGGCTCCTGGACAAACTTAGTGAATTGGTGAATTACCTGGGCATGAAAAGTAGTGTGAAGTTCTCCGTAAGTTAGTGACTGCCAATAATCTCAACATCGCAGAATTTACTGAATGTCTGAATATGGGAAAGTGGTGAATTAATGTGAATTCACATCTTTACGTGACTTTATTCAGTCTTTCATGAATAAGCCCTGTGGGGAACTAGTCAAATGGTTGGGGAGCAGGTGGCATGTTTTAGCCAGTGAAACCCCTAAGTATAGCAGCAACCGCTCCTTTAACACCAAAGCAGACAGTTAAGCAGCAGTTTTCCTTTAAGCAAAATTCATGTAGCTTTTAATGTTGAGAAAAAGTAAGAACAAATTAACAGTTGTTTTACTCACAACACTTGTACCAATGCTCTGGTCAACAACACCAGTACCAATGCTCTGGTCACCTCTTCGCATTGTCTGATGCTGGAAACAGCAGTCTTTATCCAGAAGCAACCTTTGTCTCTCTCTACTTAACCACAGCAGCTCAGCATAGGAACACAGGGAATAGGAAAGCCTTAGCCCTGACCTCAGGGCACTGACTGAGAGCAGAATGTCCACCTCACTCTCTGGGGCTACCCCTTCACTTACTCCTGTTGTGACTTTGGCCTGTCGGTCTCCTAGCATCTACACTGGCACTACTGCGCCCTACAACAGTAACTAACCCTACACTGGCACTACTGTGCCCTATAACAGTAACTAACCCTACACTGGCACTACTGCGTCCTATAACAGTAACTAACCCTACACTGGCACTACTGCACCCTATAACAGTAACTAACCCTACATTGGCACTACTGCGCCCTATAAAAGTAACTAACCCTACACTTACCTGTAAGCTAGGGCCAGTCTTCTTCCACAGGACTCCTTCCTGTAATATCCCCCTAGGGTTGTCTACCCCAGGAATGTCTAAACTCTCTCAGGACCACAGCTATAGCAATAGCTCTGCAGGACAACTTTTGCCCTAGGGCACACGGTCTTTTACCCCCAGGTACCCTTTAACACGCAGCAATCTCTCTCACTGGGCAGAACCTCCCCTCCAGCAAGCTGGGGAAGAGTGAACACTTTTACTAAGAGACAAATTCTCTATAAAGCCTCTTAATTAGTAACTCACACTCACCTGAGACAGGAGAAATTTCTGGATTAATTCTTCCAGAAGTGGCTGCTGCTTTGTCTATAATGTATTCGCCACATTGCAGAGTTTGGTCAATAAGTGAACATGGGAAAATGGATGCGAATTCAGAGCTTCACGTAACTATTAACAAATTATTCCCAAGGCCCTAAATGTATAGAATTATAGTCTGAAAAAACAAACAAGCGTATACTCTGAAAGGAAAACTGGACATCGGAAACAGTATTATTTTTTTTTTAACATGTTCCCGACCTTGTGTTTTCATATCGTAAATCATCAGAAACTCACACCTTATTTAATATTGTTCACACATGGGAAAAGGAAGACCTCACTGGGAATTGGTGGCCTTATCTCTTCAACCATGTTTCCAGCTATTGATTTAGACAATGACTGAATTGTATCATTATTTTATATGTAGTAAAGTATATGGAACCAACATATCACACAAGGTTTTCCCATCGGCCTATGAATTAATGGAGCATACATTCTAAATTCCCTGTGACAGTCACACACTAGGTACAAGCAGTATAACCAAACTGTGGGGGTTATTCTCTAAAGTCTGAATTCAACTGTAGAATTCTCAAACAGCAGATTCCCTTAGCAAATCCGCAACTGCGACAATTCTCTCATTGTAAAGTCGTGACTTTGACAATTTTAAAGTTGCAGCTGCGACAATATTTCCATAGTAAAAACTCAACTGCGACAATATTCTCATTATAAAGACGTGGCTGCGACAGTAGCAGTCTATTGCGACTGTCTTTAGCTGGTGAATTCACACATTTACGTGACAATTCGGACTTTAGAGAATAAACCCCTGTATGTTTCTAAAAGGTGACGCGTCCCCTATGTACGTTTCCATTGGTATCGCACACTTGATAACAAACACACAGAACATTGCAATCATAAATTAATAATACCAGAAGTATTTGCTCAAAATAATGAAAAGTAATTTCAAGTACAAGAATTTGGATAAATCACTGCTGTGTGCATTGCGAGATGGAAAATGAAGGACCCTACTCCATATTACTTACAAAATTAATGGGTTATTTGTAGAACTGAAGAGCATTAATTGCATTATCTGAGATTAGTAGGGCATCACCTTTAAGGTGTCAACAATAAATAAATATAAGTTTGAGGACCTAAATTGGAATAGGTACTTTACAATTTTACTTTACAGAATATTGAGGGTGCGGTTTGTGCCTTAAAATAATATAAATGGATTTGCAGAGTGTAAAAATTATTTCACTTTGAACTGATTCTCAAAAAGTTACGGTACTTATTGTGTTTTCAAAGGGAATTGTATGTTCACACACTGCCTAAAAATATAAACCTTTAGCTCTATAAACTGGGGAAGACTGGAAGGGCCTTATTGACTTACATTTTGCTTATTGAGTGAACTCTGCGTCGTGGCAAATATGCGTCTAATTCGGGAAATATAAACTGTATACAGATATTTCCTCATCTTTTATATTGATGCATAAACAGCCCCTGGAAAATATTCATTATTTGCAATGGGATTTTAGTATGTGCTGAGTCATGAGTTCCCCCTGACTTGCCTAACAAATGGAATACATCTAAAATGAAATCGACTTTGTTTTTAGAAATCTTTCAAAACATGCTTTAACATAGGCATGAATTTAACGGCGATTAAAAAAAAATTGGTGTTAGTTTCCCTTTAATAACTAGGAAGAAAAATCAACAATGCTGTTTTTCCATTGGGATTTAATACTGAATTTCGAATAAGTAAATGTTGATATCCAGGAACCAAAGTCTCACCTTCCATCTGCAAACATTGTATTATCAAGGGAACAATGTCATGTGTTATCTTTGTAAATATTATGTCATCATCATCAATGCAGAAAACGGCTTCACCTCCAAACACCGTGTTATCATGGGAAAAACACCATGCAGTACACATATTCTATATTTTGTTATGCTGCCAGCAGTTGTTTAAAGGCTACATCTACAAACAGGAGAGGCTGTTTTTATTCTTCATTTGCCATTAACCTTTAAAGAGCTTCTTTCTATACAAATTACATGATTCATGTTCCAGTGTTTATGGTTTTATTGATATAAAATAATATATAATATTATATATATAATTATATATAATATAATTCCGTTTCAGTTTCAGTTTCATCAGGGTAAAAGCAATACGAGTATTAAATTTTTATTTTATTTTTTATTTCGATCAAATTTACTTTCTCTTTCGACCTGAAAAATGTGCTTAAAAAAAATCTCATCTGAAAAGGATTTACTGTACATAACCCTGTGCCTGGTGCTGATTTGTTCATTAGCAAAAAGGAACTCCGCAGTGTGCAAAATTTACTGAAACTTCCACCTTTAGCAGTTAGCACTGCTGCCTTGCAGCCCCGAGGTCCTAGGTTCAATTCCACCCTGGACTTCATCTGCATGGAGTTTGTATGTTCTCCCCGCACTTGCGTGGGTTCCCTCCGGGCACTCCGGTTTCCTCCCACAATCCAAAAACATTCATCTGTGTGTGTGTGATAACATAGGGAAACTAGATTGTAAGCTCCTTGGAGCTTGGACTGAAGTGAATGATGAATCTCTGTAAAGAGCTGCGTAAAATAGTAGCGCTATATAAGAAATAATAATAATTTATCTTTTTCACTCTAGATTTCTTAGACTTTTTTGAAATATTCAAATTTTCCACTAGATGGCAGGCTGACCTTCAATATTACCTAAAAAAAATTATGTTAAAAAAAACCTATAAATATACAGTACATTTTTCATTTAATCCAATGGTTCGTAACCTTTTTTTGCCACGACCCTTTATCTGTGACCGCGAAAATTTTAAAGTCGTGACCGTGGCAATATTTCCATAATCATATGGGAACATTGCTGCAGTAGCGACTTTACTATAGAAATGTTTGTCACGGTCACATCTTTATTATAGAATTATTGTCTCGACTTTACTATAGAAAATAATGTCACAGTCGCGTCTTTACTACAGAATTATTGTCGCGACTTTGCTATAAAAAATATTGTCGCGATGGCAGCTTTAAAATTGTATGAAAAATCCATGACAATCCTGAGGGGGTGTTAGGTGACCCCTGGCAAATTGTCATTTGACCCCAAAAGAGGTTATGAACCCCAGTTTGAGAACCACTGATTTAATCATGTTATTTAATATCCAAATGGAAGATACAGAAGGCTTCACATTTCCTATAGGGGATTATTCACTAAGGTGCGAATTCCACCGTCGAATTCGCAAGCAAGCGTATTCTCATAGTAAATCTGCTACAATCTCCCCATTGTATAGTCGCGACAATTTTTTAATGTTAAGATTGCAACAATTTTCCCATAATAATGTCGCGACTGCTACAATATTCTCATTATAAAGACGCGACTGCGACAGTAGCAGCCTATTGCGACTGTCTTTATCTGGCGAATTCGCACCTATACGTAACAATTCGGACTTTAGTGAATAAACCCCATGCTCTTTCTCTTAGAATTTTCCGATAAGGTTCATCTAATATATTAAAATGATGACATTCACTATGCTCTTTAGCCATATTTATGAAACATTGTAAACAGTAAATGGTAATCATCAAGGGGAAAATGAGTAAACAGTGCGGCAGCAGATATTTACTAAATAATTAGTAATTAATAAGATATTAAAGATTTTCCACCCACACTTTATATGAGAGGCATACAGATGTAGCTGTTCGACTGTAGATGGGCTATTTTATGTTAAACATTTTAAAAATGAGTTTTGACCTATTTGCCGCTATATGATTTAAGTCGGTGGAACATCTTTCGGCAAATTTTTTAGTTGTGACTTTTTTCGGTTGTACCCAGTTTATGAAACAGGAAGCTAAATTTTTTTCGCGGACTAAAAAAGATTGATATCGAAAATTGACTATGTTAAATTCACCACATTTTACATTGCTTTCAATGATGCGCCCTTTTTGATGGCGTCTAGATTCAATAATAAATTATGGGAGTTTGCACCATCCTTAATCTGCCGAATAATATTAGGAGACAAAATTTGTTGCAAGGGACTTAATAAATGCAGATATCGGCGATATGGATATATTCACCCTATTTAGCAGAAATTCGATATCGATATACCTGTGAAATTATTATTCGACTTTGATAAATACTCCCCATCTAAGTGTTTAAAGGACAGCAACACCAAAAAAAAGTATGTTCAATTATAATATAAAAGTTGGACTTTAATGTGTATTATCTAAAACTCCATAGAAAACAACAGGAATGGGCGGGGTTTATTTAACCAAGGCATCACTATGGCTGCTATCAGTACAGGTTAAAACAAACAGAAAGCAATAAAATTTAGGAATTAATCTAGTGCTGTTATTTACATCCCAGTGATGTTGCCTTGGACTCATATAGGTGCCAATGAATATGGACCCTGCTATCTCTTCACTACACATAGCAAAAAGTCTATTAACAGTCAGAGGTAAAACTTGTTTAAATGCCCTTAGAGATTGCACAGTCATGCAGTCACTATGAATCACGGTCTAGGATTATTGTTAGATTATATCACTGAAAAATGTCCTAATCACCCCAATTTGTAGTCTTTTTCCTATAGCAGATTGTAAAATAATAAGCATACTTTTTATAGCAGATTTACATTTTTATATTTTTACATATTTGATCAGGTTAGAGATTCCTCTCAAATGCATCACAGTTTTTATGTATAGCTGCACATACGTTTTCTTGCATACACCGCCCAAATTGTGTCATCTACCCTTGAAGGAAAGGCCCCCAAGGCTAGAATATCTATAGTTCAAGGTGTGTACTTGATGATTCACTCTCCTTACCTTTAAGGTTATCAACTGACATGAGTTCAATAAAATAATTAACTTCTCCTATACTTTCCATATAAAATAAAACCAATGCTTCTGGCTGAATGTGTGTATAGTATAATATACTATACTGTATAAGTATAATAATGAGATTATTGTCACAGCCGCGACTTTACTATGGAAAATTGTCGCAACTGTTACTTTAAAATTTGTCGTGGTTTTAAAAGTCGCGACTTTGAAGCGGCCTGGGACACGCATGTCGCAATTTTATATGACCCCCCCCCAGGCCAAATAAAAAAAGTTGGGCATTACTGATGTATAGGAATGTAGCTGTAAATATAGACGCATCGTTACTTCTCTCGGAATCATTTGAATCGAATCTGGAAATAATCAGAAAAATACAGTTTTCTTGTCGATCGTCTCTGGGTTTGATTTGTAACATTTTCAAGCCTATTCTTTTAAACACCTTTTATATGTATCGTTGTTTGCCTCTGGTTACAGACGACGCTGTCATAATAGCTGAGATTTATCAGGACCTTCATGATCACGATAACTGTCTGCACAGTACCAAACCTGGCCACATGCTAAAATCTGGTTGGTCGGTTAAGTTGGACGGTTGGACAACTGCTTTATTAGGTAAAATCTATTGTGAGTTGATTCTCCATCTGTGCTCTCATGTGTGTTGTGACCGATCCAGTCAAAAATGACAGGATTAGGCTTAGTGATAATCTGAAAATCTTTTCCCTAAGCGCTTCTTTCTTTTCTATTGCTATGCCTGTTCAGCAAAAATCATAAAGCCTAAAGCTGTCATTGAAACACTTGTTGTACTTAATACTAAGCGGCCTATAAATAGACAGCTCTTTATTTACAAGGTGTTAGTGTCCCTTTAAGAGACAAAGGGTGTAATTCAGCAATGTGCGAAGTGAGCTCTGGATCCTTCGCATCACTTTGCACATTCTGTTATGCGCTCACTGATGTCCTGCACGCAGACATCAGCAAACGCTTTAAAGGGATTCCAGTCTCGGCGAGGCGACTCGAGTGGTCTTGCTGAGACTGGAATCCCTTTAAAGCTTTCGCTGATGTCCGCGTGCAGGTTATCAGCAAGCGCATAACAGTGTGTGCGAAGTGATGTGAAGGATCCGGAGCTCACTTCGTACTATGGTGAATTACCCCCTGATTCTCTACTCCTTTTTCACTAAACAGCGGATTCCCGTAGTAAATCCATGAACGCATCATTATTCCCATAGTAAAGTTGCGATCATGTCAGTAGCCGTCTATTGTGTAGTGCGCGACCGTCATTAGCCGGTGAATTTGCCACATCGCAGAGTTTAGTGAATACCCGAATATGAGGAAGTGGCAAATTCACACCTACGAGACAATATGGATTTTATTCAATAACCCCCCAAATCTTTACAGCCAGATAAGGTTTCCTCTTGGGCTACGCTTAACTTAGCACTGAGCCTCACAAGTAAGTCCCAGCTCGCAGTTTGAGAACCGCTGCTGTAGACGAAGGTTTTTGAAAAACAGTTTGCAGTTGGGCTTTATTTTATTTTTCTAATTATTAAACTATTTGTTTTGGGGCTTTGTAATTACATTTTCATTCTTGTTTGGATTTAAACGGTTCTCCAGGTTACTAGGGTCCATTAAACTAGCAACCAGCTGCTGCCACAAAGTACAGACTGGTACCGATGAACCGATTTTCAGCATTCAATTTATCAACCAAACTGGTGAAGCAAAACTAACCAAAAATGTGAATAATAAAAAAAAAAATCTCAAATAATTCAAAAGCACAAAAAAAGTCCATTGGCGAACCCGTCTCAGTACGTCACTGTCTCTAACAATTAAACTACAACGTCAGGGTGTGTTGACGCGGAGTTAATTTCCCTGCTTCAGAGAAGTTGCTACAAAACTCACTATTATTGTTTAAAATGAAATCTACTGTTACCAAACTTGAAACTCAACTTTTAAACGCAGCCAAGATGCTAATACCTGCGCCCTGGAAAAACACCTCTCCTCCCTCTTTAAAGGAACGGATCACAAAAATATCAGAACTAGCAGAGTTTGAAGAATTATCCTCACACAACCATAAACAGAAATCTGAAAACCAAATAATTTGGCACAGATGGTACCGCTTCACACAATCAAATAAATACAAAGACATTATAAATACTTGCTAGATTATAAATAGCAAATGTAAACACCTCACGTGAACACAACCCCCACCCCCTTCTATACCTACTTCTCCCTCCCCCTCCTCTCGCCCTCTCCCCTCCTCTCGTCCTATTCACCATTTTTCTCTCCCTTATATCTCTTTTCTTCTCTACACTTTCTTCCTTATCAAGACTAAACAACGAGGGCCAGATTCACCATTCTGCGAAGTGAGCCGCGAAGCCTTTTGCTCACTTCGCAAATGGTGTTATGCGCAAGCGGACATCAGCATGCGCATAACACCATTTGCGAAGTGAGCCGAAGGCTTCGCGGCTCACTTCGCAGAATGGTGAATCTGGCCCTGAATCTCATTAAGAAGACACACACACAAATCAAAACAGTCAAAGAAGATCATTAAATAACTGTCTTCATTCAGACATAGTTGTATACTATAACAGCACTTAACATTCAACATAGAATTTAAACTTATTCGATAAAACTGTGCTTTTGTTATCTACAACTGTTTGTAAAATGTTTATACAACTGCTACTTAATTGCATTTCTCTCTTCTTTTCTGTATTCAATTTTATAAAACTAATAAAGATTAAAATATAAAAAAAAAAAAAAATGAAATGTACAGCTGCGTCAGCGATAGGTATGTGCGTTTTATATGCAGCGCAAATGTCAGTAAGTCCCCTGAAAGTGACCTGCAGTGGGTGTTTATGTGCGCCGATGTCACTGTTCCTAAGGAATTTGTGGGTCACATTTCATCGCAGAATTATAACCACTATTTTTTTTTTAAGAATTGTGGGTAACAAACTTCTTCACTGCTAGGCCAACCCAACTGAAAGGTAAATGGCAGTATATATTTATGTGACCTTATAGAACTTATAATAATGGAAATGACCAACCATTTAGTCTTGTATAGTTTGCATGAATAAAAACACATCTTTCTCATATCATCGAGTTGTAGGTATAGGAATGTCTGGATGGTCCCAGACATACACTCCCATAGTATAATAACATAACTAAGGATAATAAACTGTAAAAGTCAGTGACTAACTTAGGAACAAGACAAGTTCGGGACCAAATATCAGTTTTAGGAATTATTGGAGGAACCGCCCAATGTGCTGGGAAAGGCTCACTGCGTCCATGAAGTGACTTCATGTCTGTGAAGGAAGTGATATTACACAAATGAATTGTGACCAGCCCATCCAAACTGTCTTTTGCAACGGATTCTGTTCAACTCAAAAATTTTGCAGTTCTACATTGCGATGACTGAACACTCTAAAGATTAGGGTAACTGGTCAAGGGAACTCGACACAGAACGGAAACTGCTCACAGCTGACCATGAAAGTTAACGACTTTCTTGTCTGTGTTCAGAAAATGTCCTCAATGCATTTGCCCTGCTTGTCTGTGTTGTTGCAGAACAGGGAGAGTATACGATGCTGAACTATACGGTTTCGTTTGAGAGACAGAAATATTTAGCAAAAACAACCTTGGGTAAGGGGAATGGAGGACCTCAGTTATAAAGAGACATCTCAAGATTTAAATTGATACAGCCTTAAGGAAAGGCAAAGAATGGGTGAATTTGCTTTGTCTATGAAATCGTGGAATAATTCTCCATAGGTAAATCTATGGAGAGCTTCAGAGCTTCAAAAAAACTTAGCTAGTTAGTTAATGTAACACAACACCAGCGGGGTGAAATTTAATAAAACTGAAAATCACGATATAGAGATATCGAACGATTTTTTTTACCAATATCGTGATATCTATATTGCCGATATCAAAATTCAAATGAAATGTTTAATCTGTTTATTTCAGTGGAAAAAAAAATCCATAATATCGCTGGAAAAATCAATATTGTGATATCGATATCAGAAAATTGCAATATCGCGGCATCGGTAATATCGATATCGCAATATTGGTAAAAATCATTTGATATCTTGATACTGGCAATATCGATAGCACAATTTTCCATATTATTAAATTTCGCCCTAAAGGAGTTGTTTAAATCAATATGAATATTGGGCCAGGAAGGAATTTTTACCAACGGTCAAGCATATTTGGCCAAAGCTTTAAACTGGATTTCACCTTCTTCTGGACCAACAAATATAAACTTTAGGATTATGACTCTTTTTTTTTTTCAATAGGTTGAAGTTGAATAACCTTTCTCATTATTTGAATTTAAAGAATCTATGTAGGTTTCTGAATAGACTGTCTATAAATGTAGTAGTGGATGTCCACTTCTCCATTCATGGTTCCCACATCTGGCAAGTCTCTTCTGAAACCTCCATAGACACTTCCAGTAAGTTGAGTATAAGTTGAGTACAACTTGGTTTAGGGTTTGCAAAACACTTTGCTAACATTGACCCTTTCACACTTTCAAAAATATCACACTTGCCAATTACAGGTATATTATTTCCTTTTTGTGACATAAAACCCCCCACTCGTGTGCTATTAATTAAACATATTGCATTATAATACAAGTAGTTAATTCCACTGACATGAAAATCTTTGGTCCTTTGTATATATTTTTAATGCAATAAAGTCACTTTTAATTTCTTGTTTTTTTCTGAATGAATCCTGATACACTGAGAGAAATGGTCATATGTTTAAGTTGTCCACAAAACCAGAAAACATTAATTTCCCAGCAGATGTATAACTAGTTAACTTGATGCACTGGTGCACAATTGGCTCCTCCCTTGGGACCGTTGCTGGATCAGCATTGGGTCCCTACTCACCCCACAGTGCTATCTCCACAAACCAAAAAGCTTCCTGGGATCCATGGAGAGCTGGAGGCAGGGCTGCAGAGAAGGATATAGTTTAACAGGTAGAAACGTTGAATGGAAAAAAAAACATTTGATTACAAGAATTTTATGCCTGTACAACCTTTGCTTTTTACCTTGAAAATTTAATAAAAATGATACATACGAAAAAAAAGTACGTTGTTGAAATCCACTGTAGGCAGGCGGTTGATACACAGTCCTCTCATTGTCAACTACGTTCTAAAAAAGTTAGATCCTCAACACATTTTCTTATTTACCAGAGCCTATCCTAAATGACCGGGTGGGATGTAGCGCCAGACACTGTATAATACTGTACAGTTACCCCAGCGTGTAATGGCAGCAGTACTCTGTCAGCCACCGAGTGCTTATACTCACTACCTCTTGTTGGAATGAAGCTTCTTTGATATCTACCCACCTAAATACAGTAGGTATTGCTACCACTTCCTGTCAAAGTAGTCGGTTTAATTATTAACAATTGTTTCTCCATTAATTCCAGTGAAAGACAATTCCTATCTCATGCTGGCAC
This sequence comes from Pipa parva, assembly GCA_019650415.1. Lineage (NCBI taxonomy): Eukaryota > Metazoa > Chordata > Amphibia > Anura > Pipidae > Pipa > Pipa parva. The sequence continues at coordinate 16,913 of WMED01004225.1, forward strand.
TTGGTTGTCATATATATTCGATTGAGTGAAATGTCAACAGTAATGGTGGTAGAAACCCTGCTTTAAACCACTCCCCAATTCTCATCTTTCTAATTGTCGTTAAAAACATGCGTTTATTTACAATCTGATAAATTGTCACTGTGGAGAAAGGTCATCATCATCATAAAGACATACTTGAAAAGTTTGTCTTTCTACGTCTTTTCATTTCTGCTTGAGTTTCTTCATGCCTTACCCTACAGTAGAATCACAATTCTTTGGAAGGGGCCTTTGTGTGTGGTTAGACTTTACTTTGCTTATGTCACATTCTTTAAATACAGCCATGACTTGGCTTTTTCAGTCCACTTTCCGGGTGTCAGATTGCACATGAACATTCCTGTCCTTGTGCGTGAGGTTTTGTGTTATAGTTTATTTGAAAATGTCATGTTTTTTTTTAATAAAGGAAAAGATGATGTTAGTATAGATTCAAGAGACGTATTCAGTGATTCAACAGATTCATGCTGACTGTTTCAGTAGAGACTGGAAGCTTTTGATGGGTTAAAAAGGTATGGGCACTCTACAGATGTGCTATAGGTAACAATTATAAATATAAGAGGAATGAATAAACAAAGATGGGGAGAGGTAATCTATAGTGGAGGGTTTTGAAAATAATTAATTAGATCATCAGCCGAAAAGTGGATGTTTCACAGTTGATGAGATTAGGCAGTGGCTCCATAAACTATCTTCTGACTTAGGAGTTACTGTATCTGGACTTTATTCCTCTGTTTTGATTGGTGAAGCCCTGGGTGGGTCCTTTAATATCTGCAGCTCAACTGGGGCACGTCCCTCTAACAATTTCCTGTATCTTTAAGTATGTCTATAGCAGGTAAAGGTAGCTTAATTGCAGAACAAATGCAAGCCTGTGACGGTCCTTCTTAAATCTAATCCATAACGACTTTTATTTCCTAATAATAATTTAAAAAGCACGTCCTTTATTATATTAATTATTAAACTTGTATATCACGTCTGAAATCACATACTGAAGTAGACTCTACCTTTGGATTCGATGAACAATAAAAGACAGAATTTTATCAAATAATACCCTCATAATAAAAATAAAATAATAATTTATTATTCCACATAAGCATCAGCAATAAACCAAATAAAAATAATAATAATAATAATAATAAAAAATAAGTCAGTGACAATAACATTAACAGGCATGAAGTTTTATACAATCCTGATAAGTTTATACATTAAAAAAAAGTCTTCTAGTGCAATATTCAGAATTCACACATATTTCATTCATACGTAGCAGAGCTGAATTCTTGAAATCTGGTTTTGTTATCTGAACACAACTCATATCCTGACTAGTGGCATAACAACAGGTGTCCTTTACAGTCCAGCAGCGCCTCCCTAGTCCCTCCCTTGGATTGGGAAAGTATCTTCATTAAGGCTCGGTGGAGGGCTTGGGAGGGGGCGGCACTGCATAAGAATGGAGCTGGGTGCCAATCCTCAACCGGGTCTGAGGAAAGTAGGGCCTGGAATAGATCCAACATCAGGGCCCTGATGTCAGAAGTTCCAGCGCAGATGTCAACACATCTTGATGTGTTAACAGTACTTTTTCATTAGGACTTCATGTCAATTTACTGTGTTGTCTTGATTTATCTTAATTGGTTGAGATGGAATTCTGTAAAAGTTAATTTTAGTTAAATGACAAAGCCAGTGACATTTTTTATTTAGAATCACCCTTTCTATTCAAACTTTTCATAGAAGGAGCAGTTCAGTGTAAACATAGGTGCAATCAGAAAAATTGCACAATAGCAGCGACTTATTAATAGATACAGGTTCCATTTAGTCTGTAGACATATGAACTGTGCCTTGTGTTGCCTAATGATTTCGCAATAAAGAGTCATGTAAACATAAGCCATACAGAATATCCTGTAAACATATATGGAACTATATAAATACAACAATAGACAGAGATACTGTACTTCTGCTGCAGAAGTCCTTTAAGGTTGACTTTAGGTGGCTCCTCAGGGTGCAAATTCTTCATGGATAGTTTGAGTTATTTTTGCAATTTTTCATTCATTAAACAATAAAATATTGATGTTTGTAGAAGATAAAGAAACCAATGATGATGCTACTTCTTTTAGTTTAGTAGAATGTTCAATGATAATTCCAGTAATTGCTACCGCGCGATAGAGGGTGTTTAGCCCACTGAATTCAGTTATACAAGTTCTCAATCTAAATTGAATTTTGAACATCATAATGATCAGACCTTTTCCGACAGCAACGTTTGATCCAGAGCCAATAGAGAGTTATCATCAATACCCAATAGCCCAGGTAGGCCGAGGAACCATAGATAAGATACAGTTTCTCAGCCTCAATGAGCATGCAAGAAGGCATTATTATCATTTTTACAACTGTGTAGAGAATCCCTGCTAGCAAGATAGCAGCCCAGATGGAAAGAGGCAGGAGAGGAATGTAGTTTCCTACTATCTTCTTTCGTCCCGATGTGCCCCAGCTACTCTTGTTCATGGTCAGTATTGCAAAGTACTTTGAGGGCAAAAGACCGACCATGTACATGACTGCATAAAGAGACATGAATATCATAACTGGGTTGCCCCTAAGTAGGCATGCATAAAGAGCTTTGACCGTAGCAATAAGTTGGATTGTGATTAAAACCCATACAATGTTCCACAAACGGCATGAAAAGAAGAGCCTTATAACGGTTGCTGTGACAAAAAAAGGGAAAATGCCAGCAATAACAGACTCGTAGGTCATCCAGAGGTGGTGCTTGTGCCACCACAAGGAATTGTAGAGCCATTCTCGGAAGTAAGACTTTGTCCAACGGGTCTGCTGATTCAACCATCGCAAGAACTGGGAAGGTGTCTCTGAATAGCATTTTGAACGGGCTGTGTACCTAAAGAAATAAAGTATGGGTTACTCATTTGCAAAGTAAAAGATGTTCATTTTGGTTGGAGTAACTCTTCTCCTTATCAAAAATAAAGAGCTTGACAATGTAGAGTAATCACTCATTCTTCATACATGTCATATCTAATAAAAATGAACTGTTAGTAGTTTATTTATATGTATGGTGGCCTATGTTAAAAATACTTTCCATTTCAGGTTAGTATTTATTCTGGATATGTAGTGTGTGGATTTAATTCTTTATACTCACTTGGTTGCATAACCAATGCTCAACATTCGATTGGTAAGATGACGATCATCTCCAAATGTACAGTGAGTTCCCAAGAACTTCTGATTGTACCAAGATTCCAGGAATGTCTGGAGAAGGTCATTCCGATAAAGACCTAAAGGATTGGAGAACACATTGTAAACAAATCTGGCAGAGCAAAAAATAAAAAATAAAAACGTAATGAATAATTATATGTAGCTATGTGAACAAGGGAAAGATGAGTCAGGAATAAGTATGCAGGACAGTAGCCTCAGTTCAGCTAAGGGCCCTGTTACTCACTAAGAAACATGCAGATTCCAAAACTCCCAAGCAGAAGATAGGAGCTCAAATAGCCACTTGTCATTAACACAGTTACCACTGAGATAGTGTGGTTACACTGTGTTTATTAGAAATGTTCATTTGACAGAGATTTATTTATTTATTCCAAATATTCAATAGGTTCATAAGGTTGCCAGGTGTGTATATATATATATATATATATATATATATATATATATATATATATATATTATTTCTATAGCTGTGATAGAATTCCACATTGTGGGCATTTAAACAATACCATTATTACTTAGACAATGCACAGAATACAGGGTATAATTACAAGGGGTGCAATGGTAGCAGACACATTAGAGGTTCAGAAAAGTGGATGGGAAACTGAAGGCAATCAACTATATCTTACATTAGACAACAAACAAAAACTGCAGTATTTCATGTTCAGAGAATAATCCCTCATAATAATAATCCAATGTAATGAGACCATGGGCGTCCGCAGGGGCAAGCCCCATGACAATTGCGTACATGGGTGTTTGGATCAATGGACAAGGGGAGCCTATTTGCCCCTAGTAATCACTGACAAAACAGAAGAAGTAATGAGAGATATAATTATGGACTTATGGAGATATTTTTCTGATTAAGTGAGATAAAAG
>WMED01004226.1:0-21015 GCA_019650415.1 Pipa parva
TATCCCCATTGTCATGTATGCTGGAGAGTTGAGAAACGCAATTTCAATACTTGTATGTGCCCATGTACACATGTAGAATTGACATATCTATCTATCTATCTATCTATCTATCTATCTATCTATCTATCTATCTATCTATCTATCTATCTATCAAATGACAAAACCAGCTCTAAAGGATTTGTCAGAATCAGGCAGTGCTACTTCTGTATACTGCACAATGTCTTTATTATTAGTCATTGTTTTCATCACTGCAGCCTTGCGAGCCCCTTTGGAATTACCTAGCATAGAGTGGGAGATAAGTAATATGCTATGCTCCCAATAGTTATAAATAGCTCAGTTTGCCTTTTTATGTTTTAAAATATTCCATTACATGGTCATAGTTCTTTTTAGTTTTTTTCACCACTTTTTCCAGTTACATTTTTTATTTTAAGATTACTTTTTATAGTGTCAGTTATTTTAATGATATAGCATTCCTACCTTTTTTCAGTCCCTCTACTTATCGTTATTCATTTTTAATAAAACCTTAAATTTCATCTGTTCGTGTATAGTTACTATTTACCCTGTCACTGGTACTGAAGTACTATATATTATCCAACCGCTAATCACTCCGCTGGTTGAAGTCTATGATGTTTGCCCATAACTCTACATTTCTTACATGTTTACATCCTTTCTACTCATTCCAAATACAATTACATTTCTGTGGATAAACTGCATTGCCAAAAAGTGCTTGACCCATGCATCACTGTTGCTGACCCAAGTAAGCATCGATTGGATAACTAGATTTATAATATTTGTATTACTTGTTTTTTTTAATCTATTTCTATTTATTTCTATTATTGCACATACAGTTTGGTTACTAGGGGTTTGATCCAAGCAACCAGGTAGGAGTTGCAATACATAAAAATTCATAATAAACACAAAAATTTAAATACAAAGGATCCATTAAAAATCTCTTTGATTACCATAACCTAAAACACCTTTTATTAATTTTATTTTACTGGGTACTCAAATTCTTATCATGGCCAACATTTGTGCCTTACTAATTAAACTAAAAATGTGTATGATGCCGGTATTACATGATGGTGGTTATAGAAATTTAAAATTGCTGCAATGTAAAAACAATAGCTTATGTCCTATGTAGAATTAACAGAATTCCTGTCTCATCATAGACTAGTTATGCCAAAAGCCTTCTACTGGACCTAATCAAGTCCATGATGGAGACACAAGTCATAATTATTTCATTATAGATAAAAGTCCCAGTAAACCTTAGGCATTTATTTATTAATTCTTGCTCCGTATCCACTCAAAAGATCTCTATACACTGGACACTCATTAGTAAAAGAGTTCTGCAGTTCTGCTGTCAGCCTTCTATGTAATTATGTACTTAACTATCCTGGAATTTGTCCAGAACCCAATAAATATGTTCTTGACTCATCTCAGCAACATATTACAGAGTTATAAAAAAGCCACTTACACCACAGACTTCAAACTTATTTGGCTGCCTCCATATTATTCTAAATCTAGTTTATAAAGATAGCATGTTTATCTCTCTGTTCCTGACTATACTTTCCACTTTAGCAAGTGAATTCCACCTCACTGTTTGAGAACTACTGTTCTACAAGATGATGAAAATTAATTTTTAGTTGTATTTTTGTTAATAAAATACAAAACTCTTATTATGAGCAGTACTATTATAAGTTTTGTCTTTTTTGTTTTGATATGGAATTTCTTGACTGGTTACATTGCCTGGGCTGTTTGGAGTTTGGAAATTCCAATACACATTTTTCCATTTAACTAATAAAACCCCTGCCAAAAGTGCATTGTTTTCCTTATTTTACAGGGCTCCGCTCCAAGGCCTTATTGAATACATCTGGTTGGTGGTTGGCTTACTTTTGCAGACACAGGGCTCCAAGTAATGTAAAAAAAAAAAAAGTTGACAAGGAACTTTTTTAGTTGGACTCATAGTTTCTCAAAATTAATCGTGACTTATGAAGTGCAAAATATTATTAAAAGTTAAAAGGTGGAGAAAATTAAGTACCCTTCTTTCTTGTCTGATTTAGCCTTTTCAGGATAAAATTTAGAATAGCTCATATTCTGATTTGTTTTCCTAGTAGTTCATTCCCAGCGCCTACAACATAAAATTAAAATAGAAAGAAAAAAAAAAACTGAAATATGTGCAGGACATCAGCATGCGCAGTTCAGTTGTTCCGAAGTGAGGCGAACACTACGCACCTCACTTCGGAGCTTGGTGAATTCCCCCCTATGTGCTGGCTTTACAATGTAGAACGTACGCTCAGATTTAGATGTATGGCTGACAGTTATGCATGTGCTATATTTTAAAATAGGCCAACAAGTACTTATTTAGATCACATAAGAAAAGCATTTGGACCCCTTTAATAATTTTCACATTTTGTTACAGCCTTATTCTTAAATAGATAATGTTAATTTTATTATTATTATTATTATTAATAAGCACAATACTCCACAATTCCTATTGGTTTGGAACTACTTCTATTTTAAGAATAATGGAGGCCACTATCCTCTCTGCCTCGACAGAGTCCTGTTTTGAAGTCCCCAAGCAATTGCTTCAGATAGATTATACCTGTAGTCTCATTGGATCCTCCCTTATATTTCAATGCTCCCTTTGATTCTATTCTTGCATATAACTGGACTTACTATTATGTCTGTAGAGGCAGATATAGATGTGTTGAACATTTGCTTAGGGACAGCTGGCCTGCTAGTTTGCAGAGAGGAGTGTTACATAAATACGAAGGAGGTTATTGGCTAAAGTCCAAATTGTTGAGTAAAGGTGTAAATTCACCAGCTAAAGATAGTCGCAATAGACTGCTATTGTTGAAGTTGCAGCTTTATAACAAGTATATTGTTGTAACTTTTATGGAAATATAGTTGCAGTCGCAACTTTAAAATTGTCGCAGTCACGAATTTACAATAAGAAAATTGTCATGGTCACAGATTTTCTATGGGACAGTCGAATTCTCACTTTAGTCAATAACCCCCTAAAAATGTTAATGAAAGGTGTTAATATATACAAAATGGTCAAGCAGGATGAACTGATTATTTTTTATCTTTCATGCATGATTTATGTTTCCTTATCAAATGTAGATTTGAACAGTCGCCATTTCAAAAGTGTTTTGACAGTATGGAGACTTGGTTTATGGTGGATATTGAGCGCTAGGGAGTTAAAGAGATATCGCACATAAGAAAAGGGTCTAAAAAAATATTAAAACTGTGTTGAAATAATGGAATGTATTGTAGAGACATTGCTCAACACTGCACAAAGCAATTGTAAGGTTGTATAGGAGATTGGATCAAGACTTTATCTAGGTTTCTGGCTGGGAAGGGCTTTGAATAGCATTACAGGAATTTTACACTGAATTTAGAACTGAATAACAAACCAACAAAGAACTTTTCAACAAAGGCTGAATGAGAGGGTAAGGAGAAGGGAAAGAGTTAGGATTCCTCAGTGTGAATTGTGAAGATATGAGGAAGACCCTTTTGAATGACATTAAAGCTTCTAGTTTTGAGATTTTAGTAGTAGGAAAATCAGGAAAACAATGTTGCAGTTTACCTCAGATTCAGTAAACCATGTACACTCTAGGGCAGTGGTTCTCAACCTGTGGGTTGCGACCCCGGCGGGGGTCGAATGACCATCTCACGGGGGTCGAGAACTGCTGTGGAGCCCGGAAGCACCCGCAGGTCCCTTTTTATAAGAGTTCCTGCGTGATGACGTTTCACCCGAAAGTCATCACGTGACGTGCGTACTTGATGGTGATCCAGCCGAACGTCATCACGCGACGCGCAGTGATGTCAGCGCCGGGGGTCGTGGCTCAAAAAGGTTGAGAACCACTGCTCTAGGGGAAATATATTTTCATGTTTACATGTTTTATGTCCCTTAAAGTTTAGGATGCAGTCTGCATTGTAAGCACTGGCATCCATCACCACTTTGTTTTTGGGCCCATAGGGTAGAGGCGAAAACCCCCACCATTTCTAGCCTTCATACCCAATTAAAGTGACTTAAGAAACCCATTTAAAATGAGTTTTAATAACCCTCACTGTGTAAGTATAATAATATCTCTCCTACTATTTATGCCACCTTTCTTGGTTTTTATTGGGCATCTCTATAAATAAACATCATCACGCCTACTCCAGGCATGCACAATGTTGATTTCACCGCTCATATTTCAGTGAGTTCTTAGTACTTTCATTGAAATCTGAGTGGCAAAGTCATCATTGCACATGCCTGGAGTAGGCGTGATGACATTGACGCCACTCTGCACAACTGATGTTGGTCAGGAGGGGGAGCCAGACTGCAGCTTCATAGCTGTGAGAAACTGTCTTGGAAATCCTGAATCGCTACTCCGTTCCCTATGGAAGTTAGCACTTCCCACCCATTGCCAGGTACATTTTATAACATATTATTTTCATTTCTAGCCTTTATTTCTTCTTTAAAATGGTGAATTAGAGGGCTGATGGCATGGCTGCTGCTGTCCAACTGACTACACCGCACTACGCAAGAGACAGCTACTGATGTCATTCATTTCTTCGCTATTGGAATCCTCCATTAAGTGAATACGAAGTAGAGAAGTCACGGCTATCAGAGCAATAGCGACTCAAAGAGATGAGAATTTACCTCAACAGTTGAATTCTCACTTTGATAAATAAACCCTTTAATGAATGAAAATGTACAAACAGCTATATTTCCACTAGCCAACCTTGATAAAATTGCCCCCAGTGTTCAAATGATGCCTGGTATGAGTCAATATGCTTCTGGATAAAACCTTAAACAACCCCATAGACAGTATTCTATCCATCTGTCATGCAATACAGACACATTGTTTACAGGAGCTGCTGACAGTTTCTTTTACCTATTCTCCAAGTACTAGGTGACTACAAATATGCCAGACTGATCTCAAGCAATGCAAATGTAACTGATAGATTTTCATTATTTAAGAATTCTTTATTTTTCCACTAACATCTACAGAATGTAACGCTACGTGTTTACATAAGCATTTTGAATCTGCAGATCAAACATGCATTACCTTGCCCACAGTCATACACACTATCCATCATTGAATTACACACGGCCATCATGCCAAGCCTTATTGGTTTCACTGGGTTGCAGATTTCAGGAAAAGAGTTGGATATTATGATTTTTGGCACAAAGATTAAAACAAAAAAGGGATTGGTTTCATGCAGCACCTTTCATGCAAGTAATATCCAAAGGGAGGTCCCTTCCCATGACAGCCCACAGAAGCAATATAAGTATTGGAAGGAAATTCATGAAGATTTCTGTAAAGCTGTTTATTTATCTGACAGTCACAAGGTTTTCTTCAAGTGTAAAGTTAAATGAAAAGCCTGTGATGAAGTTATGCTGGATAGCTCAATGGAAAGTTTCAAATGTTACCTAGAACCCAGAGAATTTTTTATGATTCTATGCCATTGTTACTTGAGAAACTCAACGTGCAATTTCAAAGCCTGTTTTGAAACCTCATTGGTTTCTTTTGGATCTTACTCTGTTGGTTAACTCCTTTCTTTGCTTTTTTGGGTAAAAGCAGTCAAGTAATGTAATCGTAAATACAGTAAGAGAAAATTCTCATGTTTATAGTAAAGGAGATAAGAAAGCTGTTGGGTGCCAAGTTGGGTACCTGAGAGCATTCAATATTTAGCAACAGTAGGTTGTTGGTAGGTAGCGGTTGCAGCCTCTGTTTGTTTAATATATAGTAATTATATCACTGTATATTTCATCTTATTTTATATATATATATATATATATATACTGTATATATAAATATATATATATATAAAGTATACAGTATATATACTGTATATATATATATATATATACAGTATATATATATATATATATATATATATATATATGTGTGTGTGTGTGTGTGTGTGTGTGTGTATGATATGGAGATAGACTGTATCTAAGTCATAAAGTGAATTAGGACTGCTGTGTTTGCATGGAAAAGGTAAAAAAATTCTATACAAGCAGGAAAAGTACTATTCCAAATTAAATTACTGTTTCAGATCTGCTGTACTAACAATTAGTATAGTCTTGTTTTAAGGCACAATCAAGACTTATTTATCTCTATTACATTATGGCCAAACTTTTAGCTATTAGAAGAACCAATCTTTTCTCCTCAAATTAGCAATGGCATGCATTTAAAAGACATAAGGTTTAAAGACATGTTCCTGCTACAACTATAAGCTGGCCTCAGTGTTAAGCATCACATCACTTTTAATGACCTCTTGCATCATTTTTGATACATACATGAATGCAGGGAATAGCAGATATCTCATATACCACGTATATATAATTTTAGACTGTAAGTATTTCTTTAAGGTGATTGTGAAGGAATACTCTGCTGTAAGCCCTCAAAAGCCTACTTAGAAAAATACCCCACTCTCTTTGGGTGATCAAGATTGGATGAAAAAACAATATTACTGTTGTATACATATAAACAATTTGTTTATATGTTCACAGTGCTCACAAAAAACTTTCGTTTTTAGAATTGAACACAACAGGGATGCCAAAGGGTGGACCCTTTCATCACCTCAAATGATTAGGACATCATGGCTTTAGCACTCAAAATTCTACCTTTATTGAAAGTATTTCAACTGGTGATTTAAGAGCCTCCTTTATTAGGCTGTAGAAGGTCAAATGACTTCTGATGACAGTCCTTCTGCACTCCATCATCCTGAGCTTGAGCATTCTGAGTAACCAATCAGAATCCTGCAGATATGCAACCTCTTAGAACTGCTGTTAAGCAACCAATTACGGTCCTGCAAATGTGCAACCTCACAGAGCTACTGTCCGCCTGCTTCTTTATGAGTGTATTTTTCAGAATTGTCAAGTCTGTGGATCAAGTCAGTGGCATTAGATTCTGAAATGATCAGCCGAAGAGGAAGTAGGCAAGAGAAGAGGCTTCTGTAAGAAATTGTAGTAAATGAAAACCAATAAAATAATGTATTATTTAACAATGATTATTACGTGCCAAATATATGTTATAGACTGGACTGTTCCTTTAAATAAATTGATTGCCTTGTTTAACATATAAGTACATGTTTGCTTAGGATCAATACAGATTTCCTTTAAATGCCATCTAAAGTGAACAACATAATACCAAAGCAAGCGCTAAACTATTAACTCTGTAAAACATATAGCAGTAACTATTAGGGCAGTGTACTTTTATAGAAAGTTGTTTTTTGGAATAGTGTTCTTTTTTGAACTGGTTCAAAAAGTAATAATAATGGTCTTTTACCAGAAGCATGTGTCGATTCTGTTTAAGAAAAACATGAAGCTACTTGTTCTTTACACGTCGATTTATAATGTACTTGAATTCCAAATGATTTATAATCCAACTGGGATTTCTAAAGCACTTTAAAAGTGAATGGTACCACCAGCCCTAGGCATATCTGAAAATAGAAAACTGTAAACTCTGAAAAGTGCAGCAGGAAGAAACCTGTTTGGTGTTGTTTAAAGCAATGTGAAAGGAAAGAATGTGATATGCCAAGCAGTGCATTATATATTATAAACCACTAGAAAGAATATGACACAATAATACAGCAAGTAACACTTACCCAGTCTATCTATTAGAATACATTGGCCATTAAGAGCTTCAGATTCTGTTTGATCATAGGAGATTTTTTAAGATGTGACAGAACAAGGTAGAAATCTTATATATTTTTTACTCCCTAAATTTCCTTTTTTATTGGATTAAGTTGTTATGGAGAATTAGTTTCAGCACTTTGTTATTATCAGTAGGTTTTTAACTTACTAACGTCAACATTCTTGGACTGAAGCGCAAATGGAATGCACTACACAAGATACGCGTGGATTTAATTGCATGCGATGGTACTGGTCAGCTGTGAGGCAAGGGATGCCAACTGTCAGTAAATTTACTGACGTCTCTAAAACCGAGACCAAATTTTCATATCGGTAAAAGACCAGACCAGTAAAAATATAATCCTGTCCTTTGAAAATCACTTCTTCCATGACATGAAACACCTTTTTTTTGTTTGTAAATTATTTTTGACTTTATATTTTTCCAAAAAATTGGTACTGCATGTTGAAATATCAATAAAAAAAATATTGGGTGCCCATCAATACACCCCTTTCATTTGGCAAAGTCAAATCGGGGTATTAATTCACACGTCTGGCAAACAATTAGCATTTTGTCAAATTTATGAAGATGATTTTGATGCTTTTCAATGCTAGACATAATGTATATAGAAATGGAATATAGATATATTCAATTTGCTGGACTTTTTGATTCCGGTGATTTATAAAGGTCTGATAAAAAATTGTCAATATAAAAAAAAAGGTTAATATCACTTAACATCAGTTTGTAGAAACTGGCAAATTTTGCAGAGTTTTCAATGAGATTCCTCTTCCATCTTAGGTCAATATTGATTCAGACCATATTTTTGGCATAACCGCAGAAAAATGACAGAATGATTTTTATATCCGTGAAAATGTTTTCGATATATTGCCGATATCATCAACTTAAAAAAAAAAATGTATCAATGTCAAAAAACATTTTGGCATTGATAAATATCTCTCTAAGAGATTTTTCTGAGTTTCTCAAAAAATATTTGACTGTAACCAATTTATTGTAGATACAGCATTAGCCCTTTAAGACAGTGGACCCCTATCTTTTTTGGTTTTCCTGTTCCCTGATCCAGAAAAGGTTTGGCGGATCGGTGGGAGGGTGGCCAGGCCAACAGGTGCTGATGGCTGCATAATGGTGAACATGTCAGAATCGGGATGACCCAGTGCCAAGGGGACCGTGGACTGGTAGTGGTCTGTGGCACAGCCTTTGCGGACCCCTGTTTTAAGGTATTGCGCAGCTGAATAGGTTAAAATATTTTTTAGTTTTAGAAAATAGTATTTGCATGAGCGCTGCACAGGAATTTCTCTGAGGTTTTTATTTTTCCAGGTGTAGCATGGTTAGGTACATAAAGTGAAGCCAAGTTCATAGGTTTTTCCTGGCCAATCCATAGCAGTGACAGATTTGGGGGAATTCAGTAAAGTTTTTGATTGAACATTAATCTAATTGGACATAAGGAAGTTTAAAGAGTCCAAAAAACAAAACAATGTATTTTTCTTGTGACAGAGGCTGTAGAATTGACATACTCCTGTTTTGGGGAAGGTGGTTTGCAGTTTAAGAGGTTAGAGAACATTATGGCAAGTAAAATATCCTTCCCGAGTTAGGACAGTATTTATATTAAGTTATTTAAAAATGCTTAAGACAATTTGAGGTTTATTTGTTTAAGAATTTTATATAGCACTCACACATCATGTAAAGCTTTACAAAGACTATTTATTTAGTTGCCACCCCTTTCAAGCTCCCTGGATAAGGGCTGGGGTTTGTTAGCTGGAGATATGCTTTCCTCTCCATTGAGTGATTGGGATAGGGAGAATGGGAGATAGTCACATGCTCTCCACTCCCCAAAGCAGGTGCACAGGGTGGGGGTATAGATAATAGCAGTAAGCCTGGTTGTATGCCACACCTCTGCACTGCAAGGAATATATATATATACGTATATTAAGATAGATGGGTTTATTCTCTAAAGTCGAAATTCGACCGTCAAATTCTCAAACAGTGGAAACCGACAGCATATCTGTGACTGCAACAATTCTCCCATTGTGAAGTCACAACCATAACAATTTTAAAGTTGCAGCTGCAACAATATTCTCATTATAAAGACGCAAGTCCAGTAAAAAAGGTATCACCAAACACTGCAATACTAATATATATATATATATATATATATAAAACATCTTCCTTGCTGGTTTTACATGCGTTTTATTACTGGTTTTGGTTGTTTGGATCTATTGTTATTGGCTTTGTCTGGCTTTGTATACCTTGTTGCAGCTTTGACTTTTAGCTTTCTGTGATCCAAAGAAATTTGAACCTGCTTTGAAACTGTCTGATGTGCTTAGATAATATGAATTTAAACTGCTCTTCTCCAGCTCAAACACATGCTTAGTTCAGCCATTATTTAGCAAAGAGCATCTGCAGGCTGCCCAGATAACTCATTTGTCCTACAATCTATTGTCCAGGAGGGGGCACCACATGCCTCATGTGTTTGGAACGGAGAGCTAACAGTTCTCTAATGGCTTTCAAGTCCAGCTTAGGAGGGAGCCCAAGCTGCTGAAAGATACTAAAAAAAGTGGGGTATCAAGGTTCCTCCTGATTGAACTGCAGGAGGAACTTGATTAGCAGAATCATTACAAATTGCACACAGTGCTGAAAACTGCTATGTGGTTGGTATACCATGCTTATAACGGGATAATAAGAGATTTAAATGAAACTATTTTTCATTTTTCCAGTATGAGACAATATTCCCAGAATATAGAATACTCTTTAAAAACTGTTTAGAGAATTGAGACGGAGTTCTGATCTATTTTCATATAATAATATGCTATTATTTGAAATAATATAGTCTACTCTTCATATATATTTTCTTTTTGTTTAAAAATCTAACAACCACTTTAATGCAAAAAGGCAAGTTGATAGATATATTTCTTTCATAGACTTGGGTGGTCCCTCTGCAGAAAATCATACACATTCAAAATGCAAATTTTATTGCAAATGTTGTGAGGTTTCGAAGTATGTGGAATATGTTTCCTAACATGCTCTGTTGATTGCGGTAAAGGAAGGTCATCACGGTGTGATTTATATCACTTCTGCTTCCTGGTAGCTGTTGAGGATTTAATTATAGCCTGTGGCATATTGTTGCACTTTAGAATGAACCAATAGGTCCAATTCATTTTCATTTTAATGATTTTCAGTCTGGAGCACTGTTTGGGGGAGTCTGAAGATAGCAGGAAATATACTGTATGTCAGCCACAGCCTGGACACAAATATATTTATTATCAAAACTTACAGAACCCTCACTAATATATGGGCGAAATTTATTAGACTCGGAAAAGCCTTATTTCACTTTTCCAAGTTTATTCCTACGAGATCTCAGAAGTTTCTCCCTATAAATATTGCAAGATTTTTTGATAGAGTTTTTCTATCTTGATTTTTCGATGTAAAGTTAAAACTACTAATGTAAAGTATGGCCACCTTTCCATTGAAAAATTCAATTGAAAAACTCGGTCGAAAAGTTTCGGTCGGTAAATATCGAGCAATTTTTACCACACAAACAGATAAGATGTTCTCAGGATAAACTTGGAAAAGCGAAATCCGAGTTTATAACAAAGGTGTAAAAAATCCTCATTAAAATGGCTGGAAATACAAATATAATTTCTGTTCAGTATTTTCTTTTAATTAGTTTGATGCATACATCAAGCCATGAACTATATAGATGAGGAAAATATCTCAAATCGAATCTTTTTTTTAATTCCGCAATTATAGTTATTAGTTTTGCATTTGTTCCCCTATGTATATAATTTAAGTAGACAGAGGGGGGAATTCAGGAACCTCCGAAGTGAGGCGCGTAGTGTTCACCTCACTTCGGAACAAGTGACATGCGCATGCTGATGTCCTGAACGCGGACATCAGCACGCACATTAAAGGGATTCCCCTCCCTGTGAGAGCATAAGAGTCTCCTCGCCGGGAGGGGAATCCCTTTAATGCGCATGCTGATGTCTGCGTTCAGGACATCAGCATGCGCATGTCACTTGTTCCGAAGTGAGGCGAACACTACGTGCCTCACTTCGGAGGTTCCTGAATTCCCCCCAGAGCCTGCTTACCTCTAAGAGAGAATAAGTAGATAAGCTGGATGTACAGCAAATGTACAGTTAAAGGGGAAATAAATTATTTGGACACATGTGGTTTCAAGGACCTTAATTCAAAATGTAAATGCTTGAAATTCAGCTACTGTTGACTTAAAGCTTTAAATTTCTGTAAAAAAAATTTTTCAGCTTTTATTACTGCACTTTACGTCATGTCCTCTTCTAAAGTTCTCCTGAGTTTATTTTTAATTCTTCAGTGTCACATCCCACCAACAGGTGACAATATACATTGATTGAACTAATAAACGAAATTAGGGTGCTTACATAGCACAAAAGTGAAATTGCACCCGCCCCCCACACACACAAAAAATAACACTTGAGGTGCTGCTTTCAAGCAAGGGAGCAGTGTTCTAGCTTGTGCATTCGTGGAGAGGCTACAACCCCACCTCCACTTCCTGATTGGCTCATTAGGAACACAGCCCTACTTAAGGGGAACACGAGCAGCGTTCAGCATGCTTCATTTTCTCCTAGTAGAATAAGATAGACCTTTAAAAGTTCCTTGAAAAAAGAAATAGTTAAATGTACGTTGGTTTCTCTTTTCACTAGAAGCTGCTATCATACAGCTTCCCTGTTGAGTCAAGACGAGACCTTGTTTTTTACTAAGTATTTTTAACCCACCCTGAAGTGAGATTTACTCACTTCAGGGGGGGTTAGGATAAGGATGGACTTAGATTAATTGGGGAATTTTAGCTAGGTCACTAATCCTTCCAACCAGGAAGTACCCTAGGAGGGGATGTGGGGGAAAAGGAACGTCTACACTTTACAATAGTTTCCATTTGTGATTATTCGTTTTTAACTAACTAATTAAAAGGTATATTTTAACTGTGTGGCATTCTGGCTTTTAGGACACCACAGATGTGCTTGATACATGATTGTGTGCGGACAATTTCCATTCTCTACCTTTTTGTTCTTGTTTGGTTTCTAAGGTGCATTTGAGTTGGTATACTGACTAGCACCAATGACTACACAATTCTATACCTGTCCACCACCATAACAGAGGGACTGTACTTAGCAAAAGAGATGTGTCTGCTTCCCCAAACCCTTTCCCCTTATCTGATATTTGAATAACTGACATGCCAGTTCAGTGTTGGTATTTATTTTTTCAGATGTTACAAGTTCTCTTTATATGACTTGTGTTGTTAACTTGCATAACAAAAGAACATTCTAGACATTTATCTGGTTTTGTAAAGGTTGGAACCATTTTGTTATTCATAAACCTCTACCAATGTTGCAAGTACAAAATAAAAGATCTCACAAAATAGGGAGTTATGTACATTTATTTTTGTGAACACAACAAATGATTAATTTAAAAAAAAATCCATTTTAATGGTCTCAAATCCACATGTAATAAAAACAACAACAAAAAAAAACACATCCCCACCCCACACTGAAATACAGTCTGTATCTGTTCTACATTTACAGATAACTTGTCTCCCACAAGGCACAAAATCCGAAATGGAACACAGGGGATTTACAAGTTACACTCTTATAACGTAGCATGTAGCGTTGATGGACAACATATAAGTTGGCATTGTCAAGTTCCACAAATTAAATATAAAGAGTATCCTGCAGTATGATATTTATTGGTGAGCCTATGTGGGTGCACATAAGCACTTTGAGATTTAATTCGATAAATTGTCTTTGCGGGTTTATGAAAATGAAAAATTTTAAAATATAAAATGTACAAATATACATGTGTGTGTAAGAGTGATCAAAAAGGTTTTATTATGATGTAAAGGTGCTGCACATTCCTTTACCCCACAACTTTAAATCTGAATTGGTTCCGATGAACAGACTTTTGGGTTTTACAAGCAAATGAATCCATAACATCTTTCCTTACCCTGTGCCACACCTGGTCATGTAAAACTAATATCAAAACAATCACATATGGAAATTAGTAAAAATTACAAGCCACCAACAACAACAAATAATATGTAAGGGAAAATGAAAAATGCTGAAAATTTTACAAATATGTATTTGTTTTCTTAACTATTCAAATAGATCAAAAGCTTTCAGTGTGGTGGAAAACTTCTACCCATGCCTTTGCACCACAGTTTTGAATTCTAAGTGGTTTGGATGAATTGCCTTTGAGGATTTATTAGAAAATGTTAACCATAAAGTCCTTCTTAACCCAGTGCTACACCTGGTTATTTAAAACTAAAATCAAACAAACACAACAGAAATTAGTAAAAAAAAAACAAAAACAAAAAAAACAAAAACAAAAAAAACCCATACAAGCCAACATCAACAAATAATACGTAAGGGGTAATAAAATTCATGAAACATCATTTTTTGCAATACCCATGTGTTTTCAGGAAATAGCGAAACAAAAGATTTCAGTATGGTGTAAAATTCTGCACATTCCTTCACACCACATTTTTGTTTTATATTGGAAGTGGTTCAACTTAAGTAGTGTTTAACGACCCAACCACCACCTGCAGAACAGTGCCTTAGAATTTAACACAAAAAAAACAAAAAAATGAAATGAAGTGCTGCTTTTTTTAGACCATAAAAATTAGCAGCAGCAAAAGAAGAAAAATATATTTTGATATATATCTATATATTTAGCAAACATTCCC
This sequence comes from Pipa parva, assembly GCA_019650415.1. Classification (NCBI taxonomy): domain Eukaryota; kingdom Metazoa; phylum Chordata; class Amphibia; order Anura; family Pipidae; genus Pipa; species Pipa parva. The sequence goes on from WMED01004226.1 coordinate 14,356, forward strand.
TTTGTGCGTGCAAAATTTTCTTATGGTTCTAATGAAATTTAAAAAAAAACAAACTTATTGTGAACTTTTTTCCCGTTTCCCATCATTCCAAGCTTTTCAAACACTTGGAGTGCCTCTAATTGAGTAAGCACTTGTCTGGGTGAAATGTCTTCCTGCTGAAAGTCTAATTTGCTTTTATTTATCTATATGGTTTTTAAGTCTTCTGCTTTGAGGATGACAGGTGGCACTTATTCCTCTAAGCAATCTAATATATGTTACAGTATAATTTACACTTCCCTGGTTTAAATCCCCCTCTACAAAAAAAACAAAAACTGATAAACATTATGGTAAACTGTCGAATTAAAGAGTCTGTTTCATCACTCGTGAGTTGTCAAGACGGTACTACTTAAAAACAAAAATACTTCTTGCATTTTCACAGTATAAAATAAAACATTTGAGATTCGCAATTGATGGAGTAGAATTTGCTTTTACCCAATCAAATGAACTGCATACAATTAAAAATCTTTGGTTATGGAAACACAAGGTTACTCCCCAAGTTGCAGACATAAGAACAATGCGCTTCATTCAAATCAAGAAAAAAAACCATTGTTCTCATTTGGGGTGAAACTTACAAAACTCAAAAAGGTCAGTTTCAACCCTCAAATCAATCAATTTTTTCCATTGGAAAAGTAGCCAAACTTTACATATGCACTTTTGTTACTTTTCCATTAAAAAAAAAAAAAATTTGAAAAAATTTGATTGAATCAATTGATATTTTTCGATCAAATGCCTGTTTTTACTTCGAAAAAACTCAAGAAATTTGAAAATGACCTTTTCACATTTTGTAAATTTAGCCCATGTTATGAAAAAAAAAAACGAATCTAATGATTATTGCTTTAAGCCTGCGTCACAGATATTAATTCTGTTAATAGTAACTATATACTTGTTCTGGGGAGTAAAACAGAGATACAGGTGAATGTTATAAATAAAAGAAGTAAATGCTGTCTAGAATTTTCTTCATCTGCTTTGACAATGGAGCAGTGCAAAGTTTTACAAACTACAAAATCTATAATGGTCCATTTTTTCTGTTACAGTGAATTCATTTCATTGTAAGCGTTGATAAAATATTAAATAAGAACGGAGGGGAAAAAATGTATTTATCAGCAATTATGTCCTTGTCCACCTCCTTCTCATCTGCATAGTTAAGATATTTTACAATATATGGATGAAAAAAACTTTACCTATTGTAAAAGCACGATGCTACTGTCTATTAGTGTTACTAAACTGCGTTTATGTGGAACAAAAAAGTACGCTTTACCACAGAAGACAAAATCAGGAATAAGTAAAGTGCAGACACGATTATTTTTGAATAATAGAAAAAACGTTCACAATAAAAACCATTGTCATGCCCTTCATAATCCAAGAGATTCATCCTTCATTCAATAAGATAAAAATTTCAGTGCATATGTTACAGATACATAAAATCATTCTTTTTGTGATTGCAATTTGGTCCAGTCTACGGGTATACAAAATGCATTCCGTATTTAGTGATCGTCAAGATAAGACATGTAATCGTTTTGGCATGTTATTTATAGGAGCAATACTTTGGTCCTTGGTACCGGTGCTTTAAAGTGCTGATGGTACAAAGTATGAAATGACATTCTTCCACAGGCCAAGACTTGGTCTTCTCTGTGAGAATAATCAAGTGATGTTTTTGTCAGGTGCTACCAGCGTCCACTGACACTTGCAATGTCTGTATGATATTGCCTTGGAAGCCTTCCGCTGGCTCCACCTTCCAGGAATGAAGATCGTATATTGGTTGGCTCAAACAGTTTCCTACGATTTTTATTCAGTTCTGCAAAAAACAAAAAAATGAACTAATTAATAAGCAAAACTTAATAAGCTGAAGAAAAACAAAGTGAAGACTTTGGAGTGGCCTAGCCAAAGTCCTGACCTGAATCCTATTGAGATGTTGTGGTATGACCTTAAAAAGGCCATTCATGGATTCCCAAAGCTTTAGAAATGGCTTTATAACCCTTTCCAGACTGATAGATCTCAATTACTTTCTTTCTCAATTGTTCCTGAATTTCTTTGGATGATGTGTAGCTTTTAAGGATCTTTTGGTGGACTTTACTGTGTCAGGCAGCTCCTATTTAAGTGATGTCAAATGAGGAAGGGGCAAACACTTTTTCACAACACTGTATATGTTTACCTATATATATATATATATATATATATATATATATATATATATATATATATATATATATATATATATATATATATATATATATATATATATATATATATACACACACACACACACCTCACCTTATAACTATTTATGATATGTACATATGCTCATTTTAAAAAAACTTTCAGATGATGCACTTTATGTATTTATACTTATTTATGGCTATAATTACCTATTTATATATGATGATACTATGTAATCTCGCTGATTTGTATTTTACTTATTCAGTGACAATAAATAATCTAATCTAGCTATTACACCAACATCAGATAAAATGCTCCCCAGGCAGTTAATAAAAGCTTCTTTTTCTAAAGTTTTTTGGAGCCAACAATTTGTTTGTTCAATTTTAAAGTCTAGTACTTTCTCTGTCAACATATTCATGAATGTGTATATACAATATTTAGTGCACTGTCCAGGGGAATCAAATTGTCCACCTGTAATACACGGTGACTTTTCTTGTAAAATATTTTTTGAGCTCTTCTTTCTCTTCCATCCATATTTTGCTAATCGCTGGGAATAGATATTTTCTTTGGTAGGTATAATATGTTGCTTTGGATATCATAGGCAGCTTCATCAGTTTAAATCAGCTGCTAGCTTTTAAATAATTAGAACCACTGAGTAAAATAGAGGCTGCTCATTTGAAATTACCAAGTTATTATTTATTTCATTTTGACTTTGCCATATCTTGCTCTTATGACCATTGCTACAGATTCCAATGTAGGAAATAGAGGTTCCTTCTATTTTCTTTTCTCTATCTATGAGTTGTTCAAAACAATTTTCTGCAAAGCAATGTGTAATATACTGTATGTAATAAGTTTGTCTAGATTGTCGCCCTGAATCAAAATATATTTATCATTGTCTTCTGTATCATTATCAGAGGAATCCTCTATTGATGAAATTTCTTCATTCAAAGATGAAATACAGTCATCATCATCTATTAAGTGTTTGCTGTTCATATATTTCTTGGTTATCCTTATTGTTACAAAAGACACTGCTTTCCGAAAAATGATCATTTGTTGGTAATATTTCTGTCTGATTTTGGCAGCTGCATATCAAATCATTTTCTGTTAGAGTTCCAATGCTGACTAAACTGGGTATTTTCTTAAAATATAGAAGATATGTATGTAATACAAGGACAGCATACATATTTTCCACTATTGAACACAGCACTGGACTTTTGTTTTTTATTTAAAGATCTTACTTTTGTAGTTTGATATGCTACATTGGATGTTATATTTGTCTAACATTTAGATTTATTAGGTTTGAAGCTCTTAGTTAAATTTGATATAATATCGGGCTCACTGCGTAGTATTTTACTTTGAGGAATTTCTTCAGCTAAGTTACTAGCCTTTAATCTTTTAGTAGGAGGACCACACTCAACTGACTGTTCTGTGCTGTCAATGCTTTGTCCTATGTTGAATATTGTTGGATAAGCATAATTTTTCAAGACAAGTAGACAAGTAGACTATCTTTGTTGATGTTTGCGTGCAGGATATCAGCATGCGCATAATACCATTTGCGAAGTCAGCCAAACGCTTCGGAGCTCACTTCGCTGCATGCTGAATTCCCCCCATAGTCTCAAAATGTCAGAACAAATTCTAGAATTATCATTTTTTTCCCTCTTATGATTTTGTTTACTAATGCCTCTGTTACTTGATCATACTGCTGAGTTTGCACCAACCATTTATTTATTACTTTTCTATCCTTTGGAAACACATGCAGTATCAAATCAGGATATTTACTTCCTTATGCCAGTCTGACAGCAGCGCTTTACTATACATCTTGGCATTGTCTATAAACAATAGCAGAATTTTTATTGATTCCTAAAATATTACATATATATATATATATATATATATATATAAATACACACAGTTACATTGGTCCATATATGAAAAAGAAGGAGTATAGGTGATGCCTTTTTTTGTGCATATATTTTCTGTCAGGAACTGATTTTTTTTCTTCATACAATATGTATCTATAGATTTATATACACACAAATATAGAAGATATGATATACACTGATCCCATATACATATATCTTAATATATTATATGAAAAACTCAGTTTCTGACAGAAAATAATATATACACAACACTGAAATCAGTGTCACTCGTTTAATGACAGGTCACTTTTTTTTTTAACACATGTTTTTTACATATATTTGTTTTCTGTCATAAACGAAGGGGATTCATATTTCAAATGCATACAAACCGAAGGTAAAAGATATCCACTGTTATATGATTTATTATTCTAATACAGTACCACCGTCTCCTCAGCTGACTAGTGTTTGAGTTGCACTGTGGAGTGGCTATAAAGATTTAACGCTTACTGTCAGGTACGTGCATTTTGCCAATGTGACAGACTGTTCAGGCATACCGATAGGGAGCACGCAATTACAAGCACGCTCTCCCTGTAGGTTTTAGCAAGAACTGCTGTACAGAGCTGTAATGAGAGCGTGGTTAGAGAGGTATGTGCTGCTGAATAGACTGATGTTTTTTGTACAGGATGGGGTACCATAGAGTCGCTGGCATGCTAGCAATGCCTGCACTCTGGAACTGTACAGAGTAGCGCTGTATATTGCTTCATTATACGTATCAATTTTTATTTCTATTGAAAAATATACTAACAAAATATATTATAAAAATGTTCATTATAAAAATATAGCACAGTGTAAGCTTTTATATTCATCCTGGACTGTTACTTTAAAATCCTTTGTCATTTACTTACACCTTAATGGAATAAACATGGACAAAAATAATGATCATAAAGATATAGAATTTAAGGTACAAACACTCTAGCAGATTTATCCTGTCCTATGTGATTAAATGGATCCATGTTGCAAGACTTTGAATAACAGTGTAGAAACAGCAGATGTTTAAACCAATTATTTGGATGCACGAACTTCTTTCCCTTGACTGCCTGATACTAGCTCCATAAGCAGATTTTGAAAATAAAACATCTTAAGGGACTTAGAGCTATGGCTTTCTGAATTATCATTGGATAGACTTTGTTGGATACTTGGTTTAGAAATGATCCTATCTATGTAGGCACTGGTGTACCATAATGCAAGGGAACCCTGCTATTACCAACTTATTGTTCTTTTCATTGCCTAGTGCAGGGGTTGGCAAACTTCCTTGAGCCCATTTTGCTCCCTCCTCCAGAGGTGAAAACTATTTTTTGAGCCGCTAGAGAAGGGAGGAGCGCACTTTCCCAATGGCCAATCAGAAGAGCCGTCAGCGGTCATGAGCGGTGCTTTGGAGGTGTGATCCAAGCCACAGCAAGGCGGCTAAAGAGCCACAAGTGGCTCGCGAACCGCACTATGCCGATCCCTGGCCTAGTGTAATCTGTAGGTAAAAAAATCACTCTGAACAAATCCGCTTCAGGAAAGTTCAATTCTTTTATTAGCCACAGATTTAGCTCTTGTAGCCAACATAAAAAAATGGTTGTTATTTTACCTGAGATAGCAAGCAACATTTTCCTTCGAGCACCAAATGTTGTAATACCGAGTTCCTTTAAATCCTGATCTGTCAGCGTGAGGAATGTTTGAAGATCAATCTGAAAAAAATAAAATAAAACCCAGAACTAAGTCGAACACCTAAAGCACTAAATAACAATTATACAGAATGAAGACATGAAAGACTTCTCCTTCTGTTAAGAACTAAAGGTTTGTGTAGTTGTATCTTGTTTTGTAGAATAATTGCAGATTCCAGTTTTGGAGACAGTTGTGATACTTTTTATAGACCCATAATATCTTTCAAGAAGAAAAATTATATTTAAAACCTCATGGGGTTCATCTTTTGACTCCAGGCTTAAATATGAAGAAGAATCCTGTAACAAGCTTATTTTGTCTCTTTAAGCATTTGCTGGTCCAATAAAAGGTATCAAAAAGAATTTACATTTAAATGAGAAACCTTTCACAAAAATGAAATGAACTCAGCTATAACTATAGATAAAATAATTCAAATAGATGGACACTTATGAGCTGAAAAAAAAAACAATACAGGGAAAATAAGTGAACATTCTTCGTCAGCTTCTTAATCTATTGTGTCTGTTAATGGGTGTAACATTGATATGTTCAATATTATTATTTTGCTATCATTGTCAGCTCACTTGGATAGACTTATTACATCTCATTCCAACCTGATTATTTCTAGAACTAGATTAAAATTGTAAGCAACATGTTTCAGAAAGGTTTGCCAGAAGTGATGTACAGACTGGTCATTCATCTCCTGCACCAACCCAGGGATATCTCACCTAAAACCCATGTTCCTAACTGAAGCAAAATATTATATAGGCCACTTTTGCCTTAACATTACTAATTACGAATTTTGATTGGTGCATAAACAGAGTAAATGTCTAACTATTATTTTTATTTACAAACCCCAAAATCAGAAAAGTTGGCACGTTGTGTAAATCGTAAATAA
>WMED01004227.1:0-21015 GCA_019650415.1 Pipa parva
ATGTCCTGGATTAACATTTCACTGCCATCCTCCTCCCATCTCTATTCCCCAGTTACAGACAAGAAAGAGACACTTTACATTTCAAAGGCCACTGACTGTCTCTAATGGCCCCACACTTCACACCTATTGACTAAAGGCTCAATTAACCCTCTCCCACAGTTTGTCTCTTACTGCAATTTGGTGTATTTTTTTTTATTACATTACTGTAATTCACATTTTTACAGCTGTTCGACATTCCATATGGGTGTCGAACAGATAACATCTGTACCAGTTTGTGACTTTGTAGTTTTGCGATGTTGTTTCACTGATAATATCTCACTATATAGCAATAGATTTTTTGGCTTTGATGTTGGATTGATTAGAATTTATTGCTTTGCTCCAGTCTGTGATTATTATATATTTTTTTAATATATGTCAGGATGTCAAACTGATAATTTTTGCTATGGTGTACCATTTTCTGTATAAAATTGTCATTCTCAGTTCCATATTACTGACTGATGAAGAGACCTAAGTAGTGTGGAAAGTTTGCATTTACCATTTATTCCGTTAGCCAATACAAAGGTATCCCCTGTACTCTACTTGTCTCTGCTAACATGGCACAGTAACCCTTATACATAAGATACCTTATTACAATTTTAAATCTTTGCCAGGATTTAGTTCTAATATAATACAAGCACAACCAATATTATTGTTTCTCAACTGGAGTATTAAGACATTGCATTGTTTCTCTGCCACAATAGCATGATGACTAAACAACAGAAGGAAGCACTATTGTCTACAGTACTGTATTATTCTTTCTTAAACGATGAGAATCTCTTTCATTAGAGGTGCTTATTATGTTGCAACAAATTTTCCACAAATAGAGTGGAAAGACTGCTTTCCAATGCACATCGCTACAAAGTGAAAAATGTTTTTATATTTAAAATATAATAATTGAAATGGTTTGTATTTGTAATGTGATTTTTTATATTAGAACCTACAAAAAGGGGTTAGGAAATAGTTCTGGTGTTTTATGCTTCAAAACCTTTGTTGGTCAAGTGTATTGTGTGCGGTTTTCTGTATTACATTCTTTTGTGTTTCAAGTCATTCAGGGAACTCATCAACAGGAGCAATTTTTTAATGAGGTCTTGTAACCCATAGCAACCAATCAGCAGTCAGCATTCTCTGGTATAATGGAAGTCCGCTTCTGATTGCTATAGGTTACTAAACCTCTGTAAAGTTTGCCCCTGTTGCTGAATTTCCTATTATTTATTTTTTCATTCTGTATGGTAGAGATCACCATAAATGTGTATGTGTTGTAGGAATGATCTGTCAAATTATTATTATTATTAGAGTGTGAGAGATACTGAAAATGTTTTGTCCATGTTCTAGTTGTTTTTAAATCTCATGGATTTTTCTAGAATCAGTTCTTGCTGAGACTTCCTGATTTGGCATCACAAGTTTGGTACAAAGTGCCAGCTCTGCATAGGCAAATGCTAGGGGCGCCCCTTGCATTATTTATTTATTTTTTTTAAACAGTGTGAGAAGTGCCGGCTGCTTTATGGGAAAGGTTACGTGCAGCTGCAGCTCAACTTTAAATCTCCCAACTTGTTGGGAGATGTGAAGTACAGCTGCGGCTGCCAATTGGGAGATCTGAAGTTGAGCCGCGGCTGGACGGCGGTGTTGTAGGTGAGGGTGGGGGGTTGCCTAGGGCGCCAATAGGGCCAGGGCCGCTACTGTTGGTACATGACACTATAGCCAAACAGTGACTGACTGAGTTTATGCCATGACAGTGGAACATGAACTCACAACAGAGGATAAGGTCAGGCAGCTTACTTATAGAAAAAATTCCAATAGCCTCTTAAGGCTAGGTTAACGCTAGCATATTATGCACAGTGCATAATACTCTAGTGTGGAAAAAAAAATCTTATTGTGCTATGTCTACTTGTAATTATACAAGCTTATTCTGTCAATGTAAGGGTTAATTAGGGGTGGAGTCTATTCTAAATTATAACTGGGTGTGGCACTGGCACTGATCTTAAGCACTGAGGAAGGGAGGCATGTCCCCCCCCCCCACCCAAAAGCATTTGTTTGTTATTGACCTCAATAAAATGGATGTAGAAGGGTTTCCCTATGAGACTATTTATTTTTTATCACAATAGTTCACCTTAAGTTGGGAAAGAATGACCACCTAATATTGGTACACAATTGCATACACTTTGCCCATGATTTTTGCCTGTAGGAATCTGGAAAAGAAGACGTCAGCTTTCTGCTAAATGTCTCACAAACTAGAGAGAGGGGATTACAATACAATTACACTTCAACTGTATATATATATTTTTTTGGACCACACTTTAAAAAAAAAAAACTGCATTTAAACTGAATATTTTTTTTTTATACTGTAATTTGCCTACAGTTTTGAGAGCCTATTATCATATAGTGCATCTTATGGGTCAAAATATATAGTATGTCTTTCTTTTAGAAACGGAACCGGTGCGACATTTGTAAAGAGAGATGGACCGATGTGTCGGTAGAAGTGAAGCAGGCAATTTTCTTGTTCTAGCACAAAAAATTCAACAGCTTTTATAAATTAAACTCCATAAGTTATTTCAGCACTAACCCACTTTACTAAACACTTTATTAGGTTGTGTTAAAGGTACAAGCAAACTTTTTTTTTACTGGAGCTAATATTGCTTTAAGTCTGCAGACCTGCCAGGGGACTATCAATCTATTGAGTTATGCCTTTTTTTATATATGTGATTTATCTTTTGGTTAATTACTGTTTGGATTCACTGTACAAAGGACATTACTGTTTCTTAATGCTGTCATATGTAATCACTTGCTTTATCTCATCTATTGTTTTCTGATCCACCTTGTTCTTTCCATGTTTATATCTTCCCACCATTGCCTAACTTCCTTGGCTTTACTTCTCTGCTGTTTCTGCTGTCTTTAAGTAAAAAAAAAAAATATATAAAAATGTTGTGTTTTCCAATGCAGCACTGAAGGGGTTTATGTCTTAGTGCAGAGATTTTAGCACCTGTTCTTCACTTAATGTGCTGATCGTCCCTAAGTAACCATCTATTGATGAGGTGTCCAGACCGAGAGTTAGTAAGACAGTAAATCAGCCCATTGATCCCTGTTAAATCAATTGAGTTACAGAGCTGATCAGCACAATGAGCAATTAACAACCTCTCCAATCAGTTACGTTCATGTAACATCAAACGCCTCACTGGACAAATCCAATAGCTAGATTGATCAGCACTGTTGTATTCTGTAGATGCCATATAAATGCATATAAAACTTTCAGCCAAGTGACATTCTGTGTTAGATTCATTCACTGTACTTAAAGATTAGATGCTTCTTTTTAAGACTTTTGGGTGCTAAAACTAAGGATAACATTACACAAGCATGGCAACAAGTGTTCATTTTTTCCATTGCAGCAAAAATAAATCTGTTGAGCTGTTAAACAGCAGCTGGATTAAATAACACTCAGACTGCTCATCAAGATTAACAAAGCACCTAACTCCATTTCTTTAGTGCTGTGTTATGATACAATGTTCTGTGGATGGATTTCTACCTTCTCTTCATCAGGAAATCTGGCTAAATGGTCTTAAAATGTGCACACTGTCTCTTACAGACGCATAAAACAAAAATGGTTTAAGCGTATTGGTCCAATTGAATAATTAGAAAGATGAGTACTGTAGTATTATACGAGTAGAGGGATGAGTACTGTAGTATTATATGATACTTTATTTGGGCTAACAGTTCATTATTTAATTCAAGCGTTCGAGAGATATTCCCTCTTCATCGGGTCATGGGTTTATTACTGCTCTGGCCTGATGAAGAGGGAATATCTCTCGAACGCTTGAATTAAATAATGAACTGTTAGCCCAAATAAAGTATCATATAATACTACAGTACTCCTCCCTCTACTCGTATAATACTACAGTACTCGTATAATACTGCAGTACTCCTCCCTCTACTCGTATAATACTACATTACTCCTCCCTCTACTCCTATAATACTACAGTACTCCTCCCTCTACTCGTATAATACTGCAGTACTCCTCCCTCTACTCGTATAATACTGCAGTACTCCTCCCTCTACTCGTATAATACTACAGTACTCCTCCCTCTACTCGTATAATACTACAATACTCATATTTCTAATTACAGACACATAAACAGTCACATATTTATCAGTAATGATGAAGGATTAGCTCCACTTTTGGATTATGAAAGACAGAAATGTGCAAGGGTGTTAAACTCTAATAGAAAATATATAAAAAAAAAGAGAATTACTGAAGAATGTGAAATATTATACAACAAATCCCAAATGAGTCATCTTAAAAAAAACACTACACAAGATGGGGAATTTCCTAAACTGTTCATATTGTATTTTTTTTGTTCCAGGAAAAGGCTTTTGAGATTCATTGATTTTAGCTATTTTGCCTTCAGAATCTGCCCATTTCAGATATAAGGAAATAGGTATTATATAACATGTGAATACTGAATATGTCTTATGATGCTAGAGACTTTTCAGAATATTAAACTTCTACTGTGTGCTTTGTTGAAGCAATATCTATGTAAATGTTCATTTGTTCAAAGTCTTAAATCTCAGTAAGTTCTTCACAAATTGCTTTGAAATTTTGACACAACGTTGCATTCGAATACGCACGTTTTAATATACTTGTCTGAGGCTTACACTTAATACTGGTTTTCACACATGCTCTGTAAGAAGCCAATGCCTGGACAGTAGCTTTCTCATCAGGGGGTGGAACTGAAATTGCACAATATCCATGTACTTATGAAATGATACATGTAGAAGAAAGATTGTAGGTTTATTGCTGTGATTAATTAGTAGATTGTAGATATTTATTGTAAATTATTTATTACAAGATCTTGGCTGTTGCTTGTGGTAAATATCTTCTTTTTTTTTCAGTTGATATTTACTGATAGAAACTTTTCGACTGAGAATTTTTTTCTATTGGATTTTTAGCTGAAAATGTAGCATTGAAAAACTCGAATGAAAAGTTCTATCGTTAAATATTGATTGGGGGGGGCGTTGATATTTACTGCGAGAAACAGCCGAAATCTCGCGGGAATAAACTTTAAAAGATGAAATCAGGTCTTTTAGAGTTTATTAAATTTCATCCAGCTGAAATCTATTAAACTCAGAAAAGCTCATTTTTTGCTTTACTAAGTTTAATCGGGCAAACACCTGGAAGTTTCTCGCGGTAAGTATCACGAGATTTGTTTCAATCAATATTTACCGAGATAAACTTTTTCTATTGAATATATCCATGAAAACGGTAGCCATACTTTACTTTAATGTAGCATAGCTATCGTTCCATGGAAAAAGTTTTTCTTGGAAAGTATCGATCGAAACAAATCTCGCAATACTTACCGCGAGAAACTTCCGGAGGTTCGCCCAATTAAACTCAGAAAAGCTGAAACGGTCTTCTCAGAGTTTAATACATTTCATGAGAGTAGGTTTTAACTATTGTTATATAAATACAAATCACCACTAAGATGAAACCAGTGAAACCATCATCTTAATTTAGAAGCAACAATAAGTTCATTAGGCAGAATGCCTGCAATAAGCTTAAATCTCAACACTCCATAGTGCATGAAATATACCCTATGCAATACTGAAAACAAGACTTAAATTAGGTTTATTTCATAAATAAAAATCTTTTAAAGGTAATGTTGATGGGTCTTCTTAAAGTTGTATGGCATGAACTATTTTGTTTATTGTCCCTTAAAAATACTATAGTATTAAAAAATGTTCCATATAGCTTCATGTTTTAGTTAATTTTATCATGTTATGATTTTCAGGAAAAGTTAAATTTAAGGAAAGTGGAATTGGGCCTTCTGGAATTTTCAGATGACTTTACAAAACAAAAAGATTGATTGGTTAATCTTCACAGCAGGAAGCCTTCTTAGCAAAATCTTAAAGCTGCTTACAGCTCAGTTAAAGTATCACACACCCTTCAGTGAATGAAGTACATCCCATGAATGTGTTTACCTTGCAAGAACTTGATGATGTGCTACTCTACAGCAGGGTTCAGGGTTCTACAGGTAGACACTCTCACTGCACATTTTTACTTGAGGGGAAAGATGCTATAGACAGCAACTTAATTAAGATACAATTTGTTAAAAAAAAAAATTCAGAATTTAAAAATGGCATATGTCCCCATATGTCCCTTTAAATAACTGCCATTTCAGTTCAGATGGTATTACTAGTCCCTTAATAAAAATTGGTGGAAGTAGCCTAATATAACTTCACAATATCCAGTAGTTCTATTCCAGATAATTACACATATCATATACCAGTTACATATTTGTTAGATCTGATTCCATTTGCTAATTCAATTCAATTTACAAAACGATCTTCACTCAGTGAATATCATATTTTTCAATTGTTCAGTGATGTGTGAACTTAAAGGGAAAATCATTATCAAGAAAACATTTGTTTGTTTGTTTATGCCTTAAAATAGTGTTTCCTGTTTATTAGAGTAAAGCATGTAAAATGATTACATATTACATATGATACAGATACAAATTAAAATAGCAATGTGGTGATTGTAGGTGTGTCTGAAATGATATAAGATTAGCTAACACTTCCTGGGAATGTTTAAAGGTACCAGCTGTGTAAAACAGAAGAGGCTGGAGTTACAGACAGAAGAACAATTCAGAAGGGATCCAGATACACAGGATGCAAAACTAGAAACGGCATTAGACTTGTAACATGAACATTCCAAGTAATAACAGATTTCAAATATGGTTAAGAACAGGACCAGTCCTTGGAAGTAAATTGTTATCTTTTTTGCATCAAAACATGTCCATCTGTAATGAAAGAAACTACCTCGGGGTTCCATATCATTACCTTTCCACAGGGTGAAGATCACCAGCTGTCTGTAGGGAACATTTACCTTCTTTATCAGGGCCTAAGTTGCTACTTACCTTCTAGTGACACTGTCTTACCAGAGACTTCACACTGACCCTTGTGCTCTGGAGAATACCAACCTTGGGATTCACATTACAAATCTCCACATGGCTCCCTTGAGTAACAAATTCATATCTTTCTCACTTGCTGTATCCTGGGTGAGCTCCCAAGGAACAATTCACCTCTCTAGCAGTGCATACTCTTTTATTTTATTTAAGATTAGTTTTAGGCCTTTAAATGTTAACAGAATCCTACAGTCCTTATATTTAAAAAACAAAAAAAAAGTCATCCATTATAATTAGGAGGTTATATGTAACTCTAATGAGATGCAATAAATCCCATTTATCGTATACCCTGAAAAGTCCGATCTGCTCGCACTGTCCACAGATTTCTAAGAGGAGAATTCCTAGTGTGAGACCTAAAATTTCAAATCTGGCATCAGTCTTATCATTTATACCCCTGCTGATACAAGGTTAGCGTTCTGTAATCTATAACATGGATTTCCAAGTCTGACAGGAGATTTTGACAATCGCAGTTCAACATCTTTCAAGAAAATATATGTAGAGTATTTCTGTCACGTTAATTGGAGACAAAACACAAACACAAGGACATTTGTCACTGAAGGGTTACAGAATGGCTGGCTGACATCATTTGCTAAATGACAATCCTCTAGTCTATGAAACTGTATGTGTATATATGGTACATATATACATAGAAGGTACATAGAAAGCTGAAAGTGCATGTGCCTTTTAATGACAAAAATCCTTGCTGTATCTAATTGCCTAAAGAACATATGAAAGTGTGATACTTAATCAACAAACTGGTTTCATCACTGAATAAAATGAAAGTATATTAAATGTATTTGCACAGCTCCAAGACATAAATGATGACAAACATTTCAACCAGGAGTTTGTGTTTCTGTATTAAAGTGGCTGGATTTTCCATTTTAGATTGAAAGTACATCATTTACACATGTATTTCTATCTGAGGCTGCCGCATTACAGCCAGAGTTGTACAGGGAAGCTTTGCTGCTGTTAATAACCAGTGTGGTTAGCAGTTGTAAGAATATGCTACAAAATAAGAAGCAGTACAAATGTTGGACACTAGATGTCAGAAGCACTCTCCATTTCACCTGGAATATTTCCTTCTCTCGGGAGGTGCTATTCTACCAATAAACCTTCTCCTCATATCACATCTCTTAGAAATCAATATGCCCAACAGGTCCTGCAACAAGTATCAGTCTGCGAGGGATGTAATGGAAGCAAAGGTCTTACTAACAACACACAGGGAGACATGAGGACACATGCTGCTCATCTAATACAGAGACATGAGGGCGCACACTGCTCATCATCTCCCAGTACAAAAAAACACATGCCTCTTTCTTTTATTTGGACATATACTGCACTCCAGTGCTAATGCCAACACAAAAGACCACAGTCGACCCTATTCATCCTAATACACCGTCGATGCCCAACCTACGGCCCGAATTCTAAAATCCGAAATGTTATGAATAAGTGTGAATTCACCAGCGAAAGACAGTTGCAATAAACTGCTACTGTCGCAGTCGTGTCTTTATAAAGAGAATATTGCCACAGTCGCAACATTACTATGGAAAATTGTCGCAGCTGTTACTTTAAAATTTGTCACGATTTTAAAAGTTGCAACTTTGAAGCAGCCTGTGACAGGCGTGTCGCAATTTTATATGGCCCCCCAGGCCAAAAAAGGTTGGGCATCACTGTAATACACAAACATAAGGATAACTACCACTGCACTGATTTAACCCAAATGCACTGGTACAAAGATTTATACTTTCTCTCAATATGACAATGCTCACTTTCTGTACTGTATATACATATCCAGGGACAAAAACTGGAATTCTTCCTTATAACAGGACAGAACCAGAGACAACTACCACACACCCACATACACACACACAATACTACCGTCTCTATATATATATAGTATACCCTGTGGGGTAGATGGACACTGACCTTGTGCACATACCCCAACATAAAACAATCAGTTGCCTTAATGCCACCTGAGTAATATCTGGAAGGTCCCCTTCATGCTGCCATAACATCTCTGACTGCTCTTAGGGCATCCATTACATCACTGATGTTGAGTTGTGGTATCGGGCACTAAGCAGAGATATCCTTTAAATCCTGTCATTTGTAAGACTGGGACTCCATTGATTATACTTATTTTCCAGGAAATCTCACACATGATATCTGCTGGTTCACTGCTTGCCCTCCCTTGCACCACATTTAGTGGGTACTAATCACTGTGCACCAGCAACATCCCACAGCATCTGCTATTTTGAAAATGTGACCCAGTCGTTCAGCCATCACAGTTTGGCTCATATCACTCAGATTCTCACACTTGTCTATTTTGTTTTTCAAACATGTCCGCTTTGAGAATCTACTATTTAATTGCTGCTTAATGTATCCCACCCTTAACAGGTGCCATTGTAGTAGGAAGATCAATGTTATTCACTTCACCTGTCACCTGAAAACTAATACTAATTTAGGTTCTACTAATGAAATAAACAGTATATGTAAATATAGATGCATTTTAAAAAATGTACCTTTATACAGCGTTTCTCTCTGTCGTCCTCCCTGTCAGCCCGACTTTTCTTTCCTGAGTCAGGTTAGGAGGGGCTAAATGCTGATCCCTGCTAGATTGTGATTTATGGGATCTGATTGGAGGAGCTATAATGTCAATCATCATTTAGCCCAGCCGTCCCGGGAAAGAAAAGTCAGGCTGACAGGGAAGATGACAGAGAGAAACACTGTATAAAGGTACATTTATTTTATTACATATAGATTTACAAAATTTCATTAGTACAACCTAATTTAGTATTAATGTTTTGAGGCGACGGGTGCACTTTTATGATATAGTTGAACAGTGTATTTATCCTCTCTCTTTTCTGTCATTCAGATATACAGATGTATAGTGCACACCTTGCTGAGATATAGAGGCAAACGTATAAAAGTGGATGCAAAAATGTTTTCAAACATATTGTCCCACTTATTCCAATATATTATTCACATTGTGTCCACTTTTTCTAATGTATTATTCACTGTGTGCCCATTTATATAGCAGCTCTCTCTGTTTTCCAAAAAATCATTAGGTGCAAGCACAACTGATAAAGCAAATGCAGAAAAATGACAATAGTTAATTGAAGAGATTTAGTTAAAGATTGACTAGAACCAAGGCAAAAGAGAAGCAGATATGTATTTGTGTGATACATTTAAGGTTGTACGTGTATAATTTTAGCAATGACCATTGAGAAAAACTTGCGTGATACATTTTCCCCAACAGTTCTGTATCCATCACAACTTATTACCCTTGTTGTTTTATCTCTTCCAGTGACATTGCAGACAAGTGGATTTTGGGGCATCTCTTTCCACTGCCTTAAACTTTAATGCAAAAAGGACACAATGATTCCATTAAAGACTTCAAAACTGGTTTGGATGCTTTCCTTCAGTGTAAGCACATTACAAGTCAAGCATGGATCAGTATTGTCCTCTCATTACTTTATAACATTTAATCTTACCTCACAGGGCAACTGGGGAGTGGGTCTAACAGAACCTCTCCTGAAGCAGATACCCCCACTCCTAACCACAGTGTGGGGGTATGGTGTCCCAAGTACCCCTGCATTTTACTAGTGCGACAACGACTGTGCCTGTGACGGTTATCATGTAAGCTTTTGGGGCATCGTCTCAGTCACACAGCTTGTAATCTATTTTTTTTTTTATCACTTCCCACCAGTTATTTTGAATTTTATCTTCATTTGGAAACATTTCTCTGCTGTTTTTAAAAACTTTGGTTTGTGGATTTTGATTATTTCACCATTTTATATGCCTCTTGGTTCTTATTTGACCTTATTAATTCAATAAGTTTAAAAGTAATGTCTGAAAGGGGAACCATAGTCAGATTACATCTTTACATATGCAGTACTATACCTTAATGAGAAGCGTTTCTCCCCAGTCTTTGTTTCATCTGAAGCAGGATGGTTGATTAAGCAGCTTTTCAAAACTCCCGCACCAGGAAATGTGTGTGTTGTGTACTGGCCATTTTTCTATGAAAAGGTACCCTCCCCCGGACATTTTTGCTCTACTAACTACTTAGCACATGTGCACAAGTCAGATTTCCCTCTGTAATCTCCTGCATTCCAACTTAATTTATGCAGCCAAAAGGTCAGCCAACTGCTTAACCAATAGCTGTCAGACAGCTTTTTCTTCTCATGCAGAACAGAAAATGAGAGGGGGAGGAAAATGTCAGCTCTCGGGAAAACTAATTAAGGGAAACAAATGGCAAGTATTATTTCTTCCCTAAACTTTTATTTAACTATTTGTGTCAGCAATTGGCTTAGTATAAAGGAGATTTATATGTATGCGTGCAGTCATATCAGCACTATAATACCCCTTTAATACAAACATTGTGTTTGGTTGTTATTCGCTCATATTCATAATGACTTAATCCAATGGAATTTGAACCAGATTGGCAATGTCAGTTTTCATTGAATTGTCAGGAATAAGAACTGCTCATCTTTAACAGCAGACATGAATGGAGTAGATTCCAATGAAAATAAGCATAATGTTGTGATAGTTACTTATATATTAAACATGCCCATGAAGATTTTTTCTATATCCTAAAACATATCCATTATCTAGCATCTAGTATGCTTCTATACATGCCTCTGTGCATATCTTGCCCTTATTACAATCACAACTGAACATGCGCTACTTTAAAATCTTTGCTGCAATTGGCATATACACCTCCTTCCTTTGCCTGTAAGCCTGACTACCTTTTAGAATACCATATAAGGCAATAACTTTTTATAAATATTGCTAGCGGTAAGATTCTAGTTACAATGCAAAATGATTCACATGCATAATGCAGTTATAGTATATTAATCTACTGTATTCTCTGAATGTAAATTTGACTGCATTTTGTAAGCACAGGTCTGGCATTATTTAATTTCATTGCATTTGTTTGAATTTTGCAGTAGATCTGTTCAATCATGTGCAAGGGCACTGGACATTAACGGCAGTTGCTTGAAAAATGTATAGCTAAACTAATTTATACGCAGGGCTAATTCATTGCATGAGAACTTGCAAGTCTCTGTGCAAATAGCCATTGTCCCTCTGTGCACACAGCTATTGTGTCTTCAAAACTTAGCAAATATAGTGAGCTGGAATTTAGTCACCCTGTCACATGGCGGCAAGGGAATTTCCTGTACAATGATTGTAAAGTCATCCAAACTAACTTGGGACATGCTTTCGGATGTTAAACCTTATTACTTATAAAAATACTACTTCCAATAAGAGTAACCCTAGGGAAGATCTTCGTACCTACAGCACTAAACTAAATACAACCTTGCATCTGAAAGGTTTGAACAGATGATAAAAAAATTATTGGCTCATCCTCCAACAGGACACCCCTTATGGTAAATTGTTTAAGAATCTACCCCTCTTTAACTACCAACGAAGGAGAACAATTAGGGACATACTTTGCCCTAGTGAGATTCCCTCCACCAAAATAACTGGAGCCCCAATCTTTAAGGAACAGAAAAAAGTCAGAACTTTCCCCTGTCTCGCCTGCATCTGTTACCAAATCAATAATCAGTGGCAATACTGTATATCCTTCTACACAGGGGGATACAGTAAGGTTGAATTGTTATACTACATTGTAACATTGTTTATTTGTTGAAGTGCCCATTTGGTAGTTGCTATGTAGGTCAAAATTCTAAGTCTATTAAGGAACAAATCAAGAAAAACATTAGGAAATTCTGTAACACAGCGCTTGCTCCAGTCTCCGAATTTGAACCCTGGAGGTCCTGTCCACAGGCGTTGATCTTACATTCTTGTTATGGAGCCGCCTGAGGTTTCATGCTTTTCTGGTTTACTATTGTCTGATCTCAGCCTTGCTAGTTTCTGTTTTCCACCTTGAACGGGTGCCTTAAATAAGTGTTTTTGTTTACTCGTCTGGAAGCTGGTTGCCATTCAATCCCCACTATGCACTGGGTATATAAACTATGCAAGCTGGCTGCCTCTTTGCCTGATTATAGGTCTTGTTTCCTGATGTCCTGAATCCTAATCCTGTTGCATTCCTGCTACTCCGTGTGATTCCTGGTTTACCCGTTGTTATCTTGTTCTCCCTGGAGAGTTTTCTCCTAAGTCTGCCTATCTCCAGTGTTTTTTCTCTGTCTCCTTGTACCTGGCTTTGGTGATCCAGCTCTCATTAGTTTCCTCCTACTCCTCTGCCACCACTTCAGAATTACCAGTTGGTGGCTCCCCACAGGAGCAACGACCTGGGGATACCCTTGCGGAAAAGGCCATACTCCCTTGCAGGGGTTAAGCATGAAGACCAGGGATCCCTTAGACTTGGCCCCTTAAGACTAGTTCCTTAATTACATCTAGTTCCATTGTGTATTGTACCTCTATGTTCTAATACAATGCATTTTTAAGATATTGGTTTTCAGGTTTATATGATCCAGGTGAAACCTGTTGTAGGCCTCTAGGAGCAGTTTAGTGAATTTTTGGACTATTGACTTTTTATAGGGAAAGTAGGCCATGAACCAGGTAGAAGTCCTTATTCTCTGTTCAACTCTTTTTGGTGCACTCTTGCGGGTGGGTTTTCTTATATTTACTGCATTGTTCACTACTTTGTTTGCACACTTGATAAAGTGCAACCTAGCCCGAAACATGTCTTGGCCTAAGAAATGTGTGTGTGTATGATACAAGCACACTGGCAATACTAATCACTTGTTTTTTTCCCTATAAGTATACCTTATGTTGCATGCAGAGGGGACACACAGATTAAAAGTCTTACACTATAGTAGTCTTGTGGTACAACCTTTCCTCCTTGTTGAATTGCATGATTAATTGCCACTGCCATATGAGCTACATAGCACAAAATATGAACATAGAGGTGATATTCACATCTTACCTGTAGATACTACAACTGCCACATCACCATCTACATACATTCATACAATAAACCAACCCAAATAAGCATGTTTATGGAATTTTATTCCAGTGGGGATAAAATAAATACATGCATGGTGCTGCTCTAGAATACATTCTGCTGTATAGTATTATCAATATGAAAGTCACATTTTGTAAACATTTTATTTGTTTAAGTAGCTAATCTTAACCTGATGAGGTAGTCAATGTAATGCATATACGGCTCAAGTAACTTCTCTTTATTGACTGCTGCAAGTGAATTAGGATTAAAAATTCTGGATTAGATTCTCTAATATTTTGAAGATAGACTTAAACCACTGACTTGAATAATCAACTACTATTATCTATGGTCTGGTTTTCCCTGGATTCCCAAGTAACCTGGTGGTAGGACTTCAATTTGCACTTTAAGCCTAGACATCTTCTTTGAACAAAATGATCTATAAACTGGAAAATAGTCTAACAGTTTGAAATATGTTGTCAGTAAAAGTTATTACTACTTCTGTACAATGGTTCCTTAGGTTCAAATTCTGTTTGTGCTTAACGAATTGAACTGCCTTAGAGGAAGCATTTGACAATGAGCAAGAAGCTGCTACATAAGGAATTAATCCAAGAAACTGGGGAATTGAAGGATGGCTTCTTCATCATAGGCCAGATTTTTCCATGTTTGCATGAAAGACTGTATTGTCATGTGGTCAAAGCTTGATGTACAATATAGGCCATGAAAATTCTTCTGAAGAAGATGTATTCACAGGCAAATCTAAATAGTTATCTACAAAAACTGACATATTCAACAACGTGTAATATAGCAAAATTGTTCTGGTCCTAAAAGTAAAAAACTAACAAAAATGCTGATATGTTTCAGCTGTCACTAATAATAATAACAGAGAAAATACTAGAATGTACTGTTTTTATATATAAAAAAATATTGTCAATTTGCAGTTTCCCACAAAGTCCAATGGTGCAAATGTGTATGTTATTACAACACTTGGCCGTTGTTTCAGAATCAAAGCTTTCAGTTGTTTGAGAGATCAGTCAGGTGAAAATGCACTCTGTGACAACCTGCAATTAGAAGATCAATATTGTCATGTTACTTCTGAAACAGACAAAGGAAACCAAAATCTGACAAAAAGTTTAGATTCGAAATGTTGTAGCTGAGTTATTATGTGTACTGTGCCAGCCAGAGTTGGAGCAGACTTATGACAGTAAAAATTCATAACTCTTTGGCTCGTCACACTGTGGTTGCTGATGTCATGCACTTTTTTAGCAAACAAAGCAACAGAAATTCATTTAAAGGCTGGGTTACATTAAGGTGTTCAGGTCTTTCAAATCCAAAATAGGGACATCAGCAGAGGCACATGTTTATGTATATAGGTTAAAAAGAAAAGAGTTGTTTTTTTGGTCAAGTTATTGTGCACACTTTTATATTTAACAAGAGTAGGAGCCTCATGTGGCAATGATGATATTACCTCTGTTAGTGCTGCCTAGAACATATTAAAGTATGGCCAAGTACAATATGCCTGGTGCACGTCGCATGATCAGGAGTTCCTGAGGCCTAGTGAGCCTCTAAGGATACCAGAGTTCCTAAAGAGCCCACATGCCCTTTTCATTCCTGTTAGCTAGTCACCTTCTGAGTAAGGGATTCTAGCCCCCCCATGAGTCTGATAAGTAAGTTCAGGCCCCTAGAGTCCATGTCATAGATGTAAGAACAACAATGTCTCATGCTCAGTTTGTGATTTTAACTTGTTTATTAATCTGTGTATAATTGTAAACCAGGCCTCACAAACCAAAACAAGCCCTCTCCTTAAGGGACTACTACTGACCAAAACTGATATAAATAAAAGTGATTATGAAGTGTAATCCACCTCATCATTAACCCCTAAAGATTGCCACAACCATAAAACTAAAATAAACACAAAGTAAAATGAATAAGGAATTTATTTTTAACGATAACAAGAGGAACATGTAGGAATGACTGCCATTCCAAACCAAATGTTTTTCTGATGTTACTGGTCTCTTTAGACCTTTATCAAGAACCAGAATAAGTAAAATACTTAACAGAAGATTTAAAGTCAGAAAGAGCGCTCTCGGTCTTCCCAAGTTTATTGTGTGAGATCTCATGTTGTCCCCACAAAATTTACGCACAAGTTTTTCTAACAAATATTTCAATGGAAAGGCAGCCATACTTTAGTATGGCTACCTTTCCATCAAAAAATCGAGATTGAAAAACTCACCCAATAATCTTGCAGGAACAACGAGAGATCTCACACAATAAACTTGAAAAGACCGAGGCCCTTATTCACCAATGTGCGAAGTGAACCGCGATGTGTTCGATTCACTTCGCACATTGTATTATGCGCATGCTGATGTCCGCGCACAGGACATCAGCACGTGCATAACACAATGTGCGAAGTGAGTCGAACACATCGCGACTCACTTCGCACATTGGTGAATAAGGGCCCGAGAGCGCTCTTTCCGACCTTAATACATTTAGCCCAAAGATGCAAATTTACCACTCTTTTGAGCAATGGTCATGAAATCTTTTTTTCTGCCACTAGAAATACTTCCCAATACTTTAGTGCAGGGGTCTGCAACCTTTTTGGCTGAGAGAGCCATATATGTGCGGCTCTGCTCAGCCCTTTTTAATCTGGAGCCGCTGACGTCATATGTGACGTCACATAATTGACATCAGCAGCTCAAGATTGGCTTGCAATCCAGAAGTGCGGTGACATCAGTGGCTCTGGATTGGCTAGCAACCTGGAAGCACTGAGAGAGCTTTGTGTCTACAGCGCTTGCTGGAGATTAGCAGGCAGACTGTAACGAGGGGTGCTTACGTGTGAGCACCACTCGTTGCAGTCAAAGAGCCAGATGCGGCCATCAAAAGAGCCACATCTGGCTCGAGAGCCATAGGTTGCTGACCACTGTTTTATTGACTCCAACAAAATATTCCAAGGTTAAACCCGGAAGAGAGCTTTGGTAGATGCGCAAAGAACAAGAAGGACTAGGGGCCACTAATTAAGAACAAAACAAACAAACTGTTTTTAAAAGTAAACTCTTACTTTTCATGGGGAATCCCTCACTTGCCTTAGACTCCATATATGAATATTTGCATATTGTTAAGTGTATAGTTTTGCAGTGAACTTATCTCAGAAACCACCTTGAGATTGTAAGTGGAAAATGTGCTAAATGTGATTATAGAAAGTACTTTTATGAGCACACTCCTGTCATCCTACTCATTCTCACTGCAATATTCACTTTCACTGGTAAATATTACTACCCACAACTGGCCCTGTATGAAAGCTTGTGTTAGTGAATATATATATTTTTTTTATGAAGTCATTTTGTTTCACCATATATAATTTGCTTATTGTCCTAATCACTATGCAGTAATGGCTCAATTATAAGGTTTCAGAATAAATGATCTGAGTTAGTATATATCTGCTAATAACTTCTACAATCAGTTTTTCATGAATAGGCAATAGATTATACATGACAGCAAATAATTAAATATAGAGCATATATAATTACATAATATCCCATCGCTGTATTCTTACTACCCGATACCTACTTTTTTTATTCGCTGAGTGTGTACTTGGGGGTTATTCACGAAGGTGCGAATTTGACTGTCTAATTCGCAAACAGCGGATTCCCATTGTAAATCCGCTACAATTTCCCCATTGTAAAATCGCGACAATTTTTTAAAGTTAAGATTGCGACAATTTTCCCATAATAAAGTCGCGACTGCGACAATATTCTCATTTTAAAGATGCGATTGGGACAGTTGCAGCTTATTGCGACTGTCTTTATCTGGCGTATTCGCACCTATACGCAACAACTCGCACCTTAGTGAATAACCCCTTGATTCTCTTCAAAGCAGAGAACATGAACAGTCTAGAAACTAGTTGTTTTGTACTTGTATTTACTATATTACATTCCTTATTAATACATCTTTGTGTCATGCTACGGCCATATAACATTGTACACTTGTTTCTGTGTACTATTTTTCTTCTTCCTTCCTTTTTTTTCTTTCGTACTCCTCCCCTATAATAATCAAAAATAGATATCCATACACAAAACTTAAAGGAAAACTAAAGTGATAAATAGAATATATAGACAAGTGTAATTTATATATGTATTACAAGTAGTTGTATACAACAGCACTATTTATAAATTACTAAACATTAATTCATATATTTAAAGAATTTCCGTTCCTTGGAATGTAATAGATGCAAGGAAGTCAATTCCTCAATGGTGCAAAACATTTTTATAGGATATAGCACTACCAATCAGGGAAAACAATGTTAAAGATCCAATCTTTAAAGATCCAAGTAAGCCTTACTAGTTTTAAGGTGTACAATGCGTGTTGCGTCATGAAGTAGCCGGCTCATGAATATTCATGAGCGGTGCCATGCGCGAAGTCCCTTACTAAGTGGGTCACGAAGGATAAGCACAAAAATAACCGGGCCACGGAAAAATAAGTTTAGGAAATGCTGGTATAGGGCATACAGAACTAATCTGGATTTATTATCACAACATTTTAGGAGGCAGGTAAGTGGGCTACTTTATTATGTATTTGCATGAAGGTAGCTTTGGTTCATCTTTTTTTCATAAGCTGAAGTCACTGTTATTAAGTATTGCCTTCAAATAACTGCTTTGAATAAAAATAAATTGAAAGATTACTCAGCATAGGAAGACATAAACAGCATTACAGAATCCATGTGCACTGGGATCCCCAAGTTATGAAATACAACCCCTGAATGTGTTGCTTCAAAGGTAAACTATGAGGGGTTATTCTCTAAAGTCCAAATTGACGTGTAATGGTTTGAATTTAGCAGCTAAAAACAGTCACAATAGACTGCTACTGTCGCAGTCATGTCTTTATAATGAGAATATTGTCACAGTCGCAACTTTACTATGGAAACATTGTCACAGCTGCAATTTTGAAAATGGTCTCAGTCGAGAATTGTTGGTCGCGTATTTGCTATGGGAATCCACTGTTTGAGAATTCGACAGTCGAATATGGACTTTAGAGAATAACCCCCTTAATCCCTTGGTTAACAAAGTATAAAGGGGTTGGAATGTACCTATAAGGTTTACTATAGTGATAGTCTAGTTGGACACATTGTTTCTATAGAGCTTTTATACATTGTAGCACAGCTCATTGGATGCAAATTTTGTTTTCCTGGTGCAAAATTGTAGGTCAATTTCATGTCAAAACATAAAGAAAATGAGTTCAGCGCAATGTACTGACCCTAGTAATAACTGTTATCTGCCATATAAATTCGCATTACAATACTTTTTTTGATATTAGAAATATTCAGACCCCTGAATTAATTTATAGATGTGTGACCTGTACTTTTTACCTTTTAATGTAACCAGTTTATATATACTTACTCTATTAAGTGTGTAAAACAAGTGGTTTCCCTTGTCTATGTAACATTATTTTTCCACAATAGCCATAATCCTCCACAGAACCCTTCAATCAAACGGGCAAACAAATAAGCCACAGAAAACTAGATATTTATCCTGAAATATGTGGAAATAGTAGGTGATCCAACAATTACAAGCAGCACCAGGGATTCTCATAGGAACAGACAATTAGGCTGGCAAGCTTTTTACTCTTTAAGCAGCAGGGTAAATGACCTAAAATAAGCAACTGTTATTAGCAGAAATTAGTAGAATACATCAATATTAACTTGGACACACAGCACAGTTACTAGAACACATCAATACTAATCTATGTCAATGTATACTAATGCTATTTCAGTATCTTTAAACCATGTTAACCAATGACAAAGAACATTTAATAGAACTGTAACAGGATCCTGAGTTAGTTATACAATTCACTGCTCTGAACAGGAGGATGGTTCCCTCAATAATTCCACAATAAATTCCACTCTACCTAAAGATAAGCATAGTCTGTACCACTAACATCTCCACGTGGGACTTTGAACTGTCCATTAGAGTATAACTATCTGACCCTGAAACCTTCAAGGATCCTAAACACAGTTTTTATCCTGCAGATGCTATACCTGCTGGAGTCTCCTTCATGAATCTTTCTGAAGATGCAAATTTAAATATTGCAGGTGCATCTTCTCTCATGTGTTACAACAAGCAAGAAATGTGTTGCATCACAGGAGACTGACTTGTCATACGTTGAGTCTTTCCTTCCAATCAAGGCATAGGAAAAAGGCTGTGCTAAAATACCAGCTGTACATGGCATTGTAAGAAATGATAATCTAAGGCAGAATAGCAGCATTTCTTAAAATTCTATATAAAGCAATAATATATTAATGTTATCATCTGTAATTCCACCAGTCTTTCTCAGATTGAAAATGGTATAGTTCTAGGACCATTCTTTATTCTCATTCTATAGCTCACTCTAACCCCAGGTATAGTATTTGGTTGGACTTGGTAAACAGCATCAGATGTGATTTCTTACTTAGTGCAGCATAATCAGTCAAACAATAGTAGGATGTTTGGAGTGATGTGAAATCGATCATAAGAGCCCAAAGTGAAGTGAAATGACATAATCCTCACAATGTCTCACTAACTATATCAAGTAAATAATGCATCCCTTTCGACATCACCAGTTCATGTTATCAATTGGTCACAGTCTTGTCACAAGTATAGTCACTTGTTGCATCTGGATTGGATGTAAAATCAGCACATTGCAGAGCTTGCTGAATACCAGAAGAGGAGGAAGTAAATAAATGTGAGTTTGGACCTTTACACAACTGCTTGGTCTTTCATGAATAAGCCCCTAAATCTAAGGTTACCAGATCTGTTGAAGATTCAGGGACACATTCAAAAATGCTATTAGCAGGGCTTGTGTCGTCATTTTGTTAAAAAAAAAAAAGATGCATCAGTAGGATAAACTCAGAACCAATATTTTCCTAAAATACATCTGTCTACATAGAAACAACTGCTTAGTACTTTATTAGACTTCACGGATTACAGGCAAGGGCTGCAGAGGCCACAACCCAGCTAAGGAGACAGATGGAGGTATAGACCTGATTGCAGCCATAATCACCACAACCCTGGTAACTCCACCTTAGAAATAGATATAAACATAGTAACATAGTAACATAGTTTATAAGGCTGAAAAAAGACACAAGTC
>WMED01004228.1:3849-21014 GCA_019650415.1 Pipa parva
CCTCCTCCTTCCTGCTCCCTACCCTCTGAAGGAGGGGGTGCTATCTTAGTGCTCGCCCCCCCTCATTTTCTCTCTCCTTACCTAGCTCCTCCATTGCCTGGCTGTCTGTGGTGAGTGCTATAGAGTTTCCTCTCCCCAGCAATGATTAAACTTCCTGTCTCTCACAGGAAGTTACATCAATGCTGGGGGAGTAATGCTGTAGCGCTCAGCACAGACAGACAGTGGAGCTAGGTAAGGAGAGAGAAAGTGATACCTGGTGTATAAGACGACTCCCAACTTTTCAGATGATTTTCGGGGGTTAAAAAGTTGTCTTATATGCCAGAAATTCGGAATGTCATGTTTCCAAATTTTTTTCAGTGGATTCTGTCACCTAATAAACATACCTGATTTTTGTCATTTAGGGTCTGATCTGACACAAATTGTGGGTCACACCTGACCCCATGCTTCCATGATTGGTAAAGTAATGGGGTATAGATTTGCTAATACAATATAGTTACAATTACAGTATTAAATTCAACAGTTTATGAGTATTGTTTTACTCTTGTTTTGTGTTCTATTTAAAGGTTTATTCTGATTGGATAGTTTAACCTGTTTGAACTCCTATCTTTGCCCATTCACACCTCTGACAATATACTATTTTAATTACTGTAATACTTTGCAAAAAGATCTGAAAGTTCAAAAAGTGTGAAAAAGAAATCAAGCTTTTAGCTGTCATTTGATTCTAAATGCGCTAGCTCCTAGAAATATTTTCACATCATAAAAATGTTCCTGTTTAGAATTGGAACTGACCTCTGACTTTTACCTTAATAAATGAAGTCAAAGAAATTAAGTGTTCACGAAGAAGAAAGATTTGTCCATTAAGCTCTCATTTCTCTTCTGCTTTTTAACAAATTATTTTATAGGAACTAGAACTGCTATTATTTTGTTTTAATTAGTGTTCTAGATGATGTAATAAACATGTCAAATACCCAATAATCCCATGCTACATCTCAACTAGAAGCACTAATTTCACTAATATTTAAATTATATTTAGAAGCATAAGATGAATGCAGTTAAGCTTTGACTGGCTATTGGTCATTTTAAATGAATTAACGTCTCTGAATTATGTTCACCCAATATATTGTTTTTTCTAGAAACACCTTTGGTTTGACTGTGCAAGTGCAGTCTCAAAATACAGACTCATGTCTGAATTCAGTAAATGTTAATCAACATGAGCAATACTTCCAACTTTGTAACAGTAAAATGTATAGATGTTAAATCTCTTTGTGTTTTATTTTTCATACTAGATGAAAGTTGTTGTCATGAATATATAAATCTTGTGTTACTTTCTTGCCATCATGCTTCCAAATTGTATTTCTGTAAAAGTGTAAACCATAGCAGGATAATAACCAGATTAAAATAGTAACAGTTAACATCAAGAAAACAAAAGCCTGATATCTGAATTATTGCTGAAGTATGTATTCCATAACAAAACTGCAAGGGGCATGTTAAAATCCTGCTCACACATTGTGAAACACCTCATAGCAATTTATTCACTCCATATGGGGGACAACGTTACAACATTACAAGTAGCAATGCTGTAGTTCACTGACATGGAGAAATGCAAAAGACCAGTGATTTAGGGGGGAATTCAGCAATGTGCGAAGTGAGGTTCGGATCCTTCGCATCACTTCGCACATGCTGTTATGCGCTCGCTGATGTTCTACACGCAGACATCAGCGAAGGCTTTAAAGGGATTCCAGTCTCAGCGAGGCGACTCGAGTGGTCTCACCGAGACTGGAATCTCTTTAAAGCGTTTGCTGATGTCCACATGCAGGACATCAGCAAGCGCATAACACCATGTGCGAAGTGATGCGAAGGATCCGGACCTCACACTATCGTGAATTCCCTATTTAATCTTAATCATAATATATATCGATACAGCCCTGAAGTGTATGGCGTATACAAAGAGAAAATATATCTTTATAGAATAGATGTAAATTATCTGCATGGAGTTTGTTTGTTCTCCCCACACTTGCGTGGGTTTCCTCTGGGCACTCCAGTTTCCTCTCACAATCCAAAAACATACATCTGTGTGTGACTGACTAGGGAAATTAGATTGTAAGCTCCATGGGGCAGAGACTGAAGTGAATGATGAATCTCTGTAAAGTGCTGTGTAATATAGTAGTGCTGTGTAAAAAAATGAACAAATACAAAATACAAAAAAAAATGTATCTGCTCCCTTCCTAAGGTCTTTGTTGTGTTTTTTGGGAATCATTCAAAACATTATTGTTCTCCATGACACTCCCACTAATACATACACAATATAATATCTTTAAATGACCATCTGGATGACTTGCAGAATGCTACAACCCTAGTACAGTGATATGAGGCAACCCCACACCCCGTATGTGAAGAAGAATCTTTTCAGAAGGAAGTTTTCTGGCAAAGGGAAGGAAATTACAAAGAAAATTGTTATACTATAGCCAACTATTCTCTCTCCACAAAAAATGGGGCATTTCCAAGATCTTCTTGTCATTTTGCTTCAAATGGACCATCATCTTGCGTGCAAACACTTCCCATTATTCTCTGGAACATGCACTCACACATTCAGCCCACCATTTTCAGTTTATTTCATTTGTTGGTCATGTATTTGAGTATGCAGGCTGCAGATTTGATCCATCTTCCTTTTGTCTGGGTAAGCCAGCATTAATAATGTCTTCTCCCAGCTTTACCTGTAAGCTTTTGAAGTCTCCATAGAGTGCACTGGCCTAAAAACCAGATTGCAACAGTCTTCAGTTATGCTAAAGCCAAATATAATTGGTCCATTATTGATTTTAATATGGTTGATCATTAATTTCTTATCCAAATTATGCACATCCTTGGTGTTTATAACCATGTAGCATCTTAGATTTCATTCTACCTAAAAACTCCTATTCTGGCTCTAATGCTAAGGATACCTCCTTTTCCTTTGTAGGAGATCCTAAAGGATCAGCCTGTGGTCTTTTCCAACTCATTCTTTTCACTCTTTCTTTGGGTGGTATAATCAAACTCATTTGGTCCATATTCTTTCCTTCTCTCCAAATTTATAGATCTGGTCTCTACCTTTAAACCCCTACAAGGGGATATGGTCTTAGTGGTGAGGAGACGCCCATTTTGTGGCTCTCGGGTTAACCCCCCACTGGTGGCAGCTGGCTGAAACATTTTAGGAGAGTCTGGTCAATGCAGGAACTGCAGAACTACAACTCACTGGATCACTTGAAGCATAGCGAACCTTTAAGCATGAGGTAGGGAGACAAAACACTTGGAGCTGTCAGGCAACAAAATGCAGAAGTAGACCTGAAGATGTTCTGACAGGATGGGCTGAAGAGTTGACACTCATAATAAGATAAGATAAGCTTCAATTTATTGTCACTGAAGTAGTACAAGTACATACCAGCGGAAAGCATATTTACAGCATACTACAAGATACATGCAATGACAGAAACTGCATCACAGAGCAAAGAGGGCATAAATACAACATCACAGAGCTAGATTAATAACTTATAATTAAATGTATAAATAATAGATAATAATAGCAATAGTAGAATAGGATATATGCAGGATCATTTACTTAGGGCTTGGGGGGTTAGGAATAAGTTTATGGTGATAACTGCTTCAGGGAAGAAGCTTTTTCTGAACCTGCTCATGTGGGAGTGCAGGCATCTGTAACATCTGACAGATGGTAGGAGACGGAACAAATCATGGTGTTAGGTTTGCAGGGATGTACACTTAAAAGAAGGAGGTAGCAACCGTAAATCCCGTAAAGGCAAACAGACGCTAAGGCGCGGAGTCTAAGGAACCCCTGGTCTTCGCCTAGAGCCCCCGCAAGGAGGTTAGGATTTTGCTGCGGAGGAAACCCAAGTCGCGGCCCCTAGGACTGAGTTACCAGAACAGGACTACGAAACTCTTCCTAAGATGGACCAAACAGGCAGGGAGACCAGGCAAGCAAGGCAGGAACAATGCCTGTAGCAAAGGCAGGAACAGTGGCTGTAGCAATGGCAGGAACAATGCTTTAATAAAGGAACAAACAGGAACAGGGTCAGGCAATTAGCATGGTAGGGAAACCTATAATCAGGCGCCGGACCATTCTGACAGGCTCCCTTATATAGCTAGGGAGCCTGTCAGATGACCGCGCCTGGGATTTCAAAAAGTGCGCCGCCGCGATGTGCGCACTATGACGTCAGTGCGCATGCGCGGCGACTGCAACTCGGAAGACCCGTGGCGCCGCGAGACCTGACGCTGGAGCAACTCGTGCGGGTAAGTACCCTACCTTACACATGGTTTGAGTGAGAATTGTCCAGGATAAAGTTCTGAGCTCTGTGCATACAGCTCTTGTGATAAATGTCCACTATAGGAGATAGTTGTGTATCAATAATCCATTTTGACAATCATGTGAAGTGCTTTACGATCTTTGTCACTGCAATTTCCATACCAAGGTGTTAAGCAATATGTGAGGATACTCTCGATGGTGCATCGGTTGAAGTTGAACAGGATCCTCGTGCTTACTTGGGTTTTTCTTAGGCACCTTAGGAAATAGAGGCACTGATGGGCCTTTTTAACAGACCTAGAAGAGTGAAGGGACCAGGATAGGTTGCTTGATAAATGGACACCTAAGAATTTAAAGTTGTCCACCTGTTCTACTGCCTTCCCATGGATATGAACTGGGAGGTAATCGTGGTGTTCTTTACTCCTTCTGAAGTCCACCATCATCTCTTTGGTCTTTTCTGCATTTAGCAACAGTGAGTTTTTATCACACCAGGATACCAGATTATTGATTTCCGACATATAGGCCGACTTGCCATTTCCTTTTATGAGGCCCAACACTGTCATATCATCGGCAAACTTGATGATGAGGTTAGAGTTTGGTGTAGGGATGCAGTCATGGGTGAAAAGGGAGTATAGGAATGGACTCGGTACATATCCTTGTGGCAACCCTGTATTTAGGCTGATGGTGGAGGAAAGGAAGTTATTCAGTCTAACAGTCTGTCCTTGGATTGTCAAAAAACAAGGATCCAGTTTTGCAGAGCGGTGTCAATAGGAGTTCCAGTTTCGGGATCACCTTGGATGGCATCACGGTGTTGAAAGCTGAGCTAAAGTCAATGAACAACATCTTGGCATATGAGTCTTTGCCATCGAGATGTGATAAGGCCGAGTGTAAGGACGTAGTGATGGCGTCCTCATGTCTGCGGGAGAAGCTGAAGATGAATCAAGGCTTCTGAGAAGGCAGAAGAAGCAATTCAAGGCAGTATAGTAGACAATACAACACAGGAGCTGACATATAGACACTAGAGCACTGTGTAAAAGCACTCTTCCCCTTTCCAATTTGACAACAATTTGGACAGCCAACCCGGAAGCACTGGTTATAGCCAAACCCAGCATTTTTCAGCAACGTGCAAGCCAGGAATGCACAAGCGGCACTGCTCTTGATCCCTATTTCAAGTGAATTATTTACACTGTCTTGTTTCAAACATTTAAAGCACTTCACATGGCAGTCCCCCTCTATATCTTTTTCTCATATGTCGTAATGCTACTCTTCATCTCCTTCATTCATCACAATGTAATCATTTTTTTGCAACACTCACCAGTCTACCCTGTTCCATGTGAAACCGTTCTCTGTGAAACCATTGTCTCTTGATACCCAATATCTTTAAGTCTATTCTTCTCTTCCTCCACCAAGAACAGCCCTTCAATATTTTCAAAACCAAACTCAAGTCCTTATTTTTAAATTACTAACACTTATTAACCTCCTAATTATTTATGCGTCTACTTTCTAGTTATTGTAAGCTATATATATAGATGAGTCCTTTATTTCCTTGTCTCATTTATTACCTGGCGCTTACACAATGATGTATTATCCACAGTGACAATCAAAACACTGTACACTCAATAAAAGTGTATCATATCTAGGAGGTTATTCACTAAGGTGCGAATTCGACAGTCGAATTCGCAAACAGTGGATTCCCATTGCAAATCTGCAACAATTTTCCCATTGTAAAGTCGCGACAATTTTTTAATGTTAAGATTGCGACAATTTTCCCATAATAAAGTTGCGACTGCGACAGTAGCAGCCTATTGCAACTGTCTTTATCTGGCAAATTCGCACCTATACGCAACAATTCGGACTTTAGTGAATAACCCCCAAATGTTAACAGTGACAAGTGCTAACAGTTTACACTAAAATGTTAACAGTGAAAAGTGCTAACAGTTACACTAAAATGTTAACAGTGAAAAGTGCTAACAGTTACACTAAATATCCACAGTATATATAAACCATATCTGAGCACCAGGAATATCATAATATGTCAGATATTTGTATTGGTTTTTACTGAAACTGAACACAGATTTACTACAATTTAAGAAAATAATTTGACAATTCTGCAGTTAAATATAAACTAACAGATGGAAGACATCAATTTCAATTTTCCTGGTTGTAATCCAACAGTTTAACACTCTACTGCTGAATGTCTTTCCATGATGATCTTTATTTTGTTTTTATTTAAACACACCTTAGTATAGCATTACATTACAGGCCATATTTCGAAAGCACATCTCAGTGTTTCAAATAAAGGTTTTTGAAAAACAAGTGTCCAAATTGTTGAGTATAGGTGCAAATTCGCCAGATAAAGACAGTCGCAATAGGCTGCTACTGTCGCAGTCACGTCTTTATACTGAGAATATTGTTGCAGCCGTGACTTTATTATGGGAAAATTGTCGCAATTTTAAAATTTTAACTTCAAAAATTGTCGCGGCTTTACAATGGTGAAATTGTAGCAAATTTCCAATGGGAAGCCTTAGTGAATAACTTCCCCCCAAGGGTTATGAAAAGAGGTGTGGCAAACATTTCAAATTTTGTCAATAAAAGTTGAATTTTATTATAAAATAAAGCTGCGGTCCATTGTACCCACTTTTGGTGTTTTTATTTAAGGTAAACAGGTTGGAATTTATAATTTAAATAAATAATGGAAGTGATACTGCGCATTATTACACCAGTCAAATACTCCTAAATACACACTTGTGTGTTTTTTGAGTATGCAATATTATATAAGCCATATGTTATATCAGTTCAGAGAGAGCTTTTTTACGTGTTACTTGTTCTTTATACTTAAAGGAACAGTTTAGGCACCAACAGTTATTTGCTGTCTATTTGGCACTGTTAAATAAAAGTTAAATAAATGCTTTCTGTCATATAAATTATTTATTTATTTCCACCCTTCACAATTTAGCACCAGTTTGTTACTGAAGCTCCTCCCCTCTCTCAGCCACTTCCTGTTCAGTGTTAAGGAGTTGACTGACAGGCTGGATAATGCTAACTAACCAATCAGAACCTTTAAGCTGTCATCCTTTTTTTTTACCTCTGAAAGGTGTAGTTTACCCAGCAAAAGCAATTGTTAAAGAAAGGGCTGAAATATTGACTTTCTTTTTATATGGATTTGGTCTCTCTCTCATGCTCAATATCAGCGCTTGCTACTGACAGCATACACCATTAGCTGTAAGTATTGTAACTGCCCATGGTAATTCATTAACTATTAATTTTGACCTTCCTGAGACACTGTTGTGTCAGTGACACAAGAATCCAACCAGGAAGTAAACACAGAAGGAGCTGTGTACTGATACACAGATGGAATAATTAATTCCTTTCCTCACATAAAAGACTGACTAAGTATATTAGAAAAAAAATGTATTATGCATTTACAACACACATTACTTTTTATTAATCAGGCTGGACTGTCCCTTTAAAGTAACCAAAGAGATTATTGACCAGTGGTTTGGGATGCAGCCAAAAGTTTTTTCTAGATATAAAAAAAAATACATATGAACCTCCATGGGTGAGTATTGAAGGATTATTAATAGAGTCTCTTATTTAACTACAAACAAGCATGGGCAATCGTTCTTGTCAGGACATGTGTTGTTGACTAATCTCACAATAGATTCTGTCACTTAGATTCTGTTAAATCCCATTCTGATTGATGATCACTAATGTGCTGACCCTGTAACAGATGAGATAAACCTCACACCATCTCATCAGGAGAAGAAACCTTTACAATAAAGGGAGAGCATCCATATGTGAAAAGGCTCACACACAGAAATCTGTCAAGGGAACATACCTTATACCACTTACAATGTAAAAATATAGAACAATGCTGGAACACCAACAACAACATTACTTAAATCAATTCATTTAGGATTTCTGGATAGCAAAGCTTCTAGTGTAGTGTAAGTCAGAATCCAATCATATTCCCCCTGTGGTTATATATTTATGTTACTGATTATGCCATATTAATGACTGTAATTTACAACTTACATTTCAGTCTACCCATAACTCAAGCACCACCTGAGTCCAAACAATCCCATTTAGATGTAGAAACGCAACTATTTTTCTACATTATTGTTCCCTAGATTGGCTAAATGTTCCTAGAGGGAATATGTTAAAGAAACACACAGTAACTTAACACTTAGCGCTCCTTACAATGTATAAAAGCCAGAAAAGTACTGGAAAACCAGTAAAAAAAAAAAAAAAGATAGTTAAAAACAGATTAAAAAAATTCTGACACTGGACTTTATTGAAGGACAAGTAACACTAAAACATAAAACTGTCATTTGGATTAACATGACCGTTATCTCTATACAGTGCATGTAAAAACGTCATATTTGAAGTTAAATTTCAGATTTTTTTTTTTAATTGAATTCTAATGTTCTCTATAATCTAGGATTCGTTAGAAAACAAAAGGACATGGCGGTGAGCTGTTTACTTAACAGATAAAAGATGGTTACAACCAGAAAAAGAACAAACTCATAACAATAAAAATTAACGAATTAGCTTCAAAGATAACATTTTTACAAGTTCTGCAGGAATTGCTATCCTGCCATTTCAAATAGATGTTTTTTTTTTTCTTTTCCTTGTGTTATTGGTCTTTAAATAGATGTACGTTATTTCCCATCGCTGAATAATTTCCTCCCTAATGAATAGGCTTTCAGATAAATAACATCCTGCCTTACTGTCTGAATCATATGATCTGCTTTGTCCTGTAAAGATCAGATTATACAGCTAAACCACACAAAGGCCCTTTTCCTCTTGTATTGTCTACTAGCATCAGCTCTGTGACATAATCACACCATACCATGTGTCCATTTCATTCAAATACTTAGTCACTCTTTTCATCTCCCTTTCAATGCCCTTCATATACTTGATATTCATTGTTGTTTTGGTGCACAATAATGGGAAACGTGTTAACACATTATAAAAGAGTAATAAACCCACAAATAAGGATGTGATATCCCAGCAAATTGCCTGCATTCCATTAATCATTTGAGCTGAGTTAACCTAATGCACCAGGTTTAGTTTTTGCTTATTTCCTATACAGTTTGCAAGCTTGATCAAAAGCCTTCGTTATATATATATATATATATATATATACAGGACTGGCTGGAAATGTATCAAACAGAATTAAATCTGGGACTAGTTAGGAATGTTCCAATTTCAGAGCATGAACACTAAGATAAAAAGAAATAGCCGTTTTATTGACACAATAATGAAAGTGAAATTGGAAAGTTTAACTAAAAGTGAAACCTGTCCTGAAATGTTTCTTTGTAGACATGGTGTCTACATTTGGTTACCTCAGAAATGTCTGGAGGAGTGCTTTTCACCTGGTGAATACATTCTCATTTGATCATTTTAAGGACAGGAAAAAGGAAATTGCATACTGGCTGGTTTTATGCTACAAGTCCAGCAATCCCCTTATTGTTTAAACACACCAAATTCATATTTCATCATGTTTCTTTGCCCTGCAAACAAAGACCAAATTATATTAATAGACAAAGTATGTATAAAATATATTACATTTTGTAAAACAGAATGTTGCTTTACAGTATCTGGATTTATGTGCATCTTGAAATGATTAACTGCACCTGCATTTCCATGCATGCAGAGGAACCTCATTTAGCTGCCCCTTAACAGTATGTGTGTGTTATTCAGTGAAATGATATGAAATTATAAAGTGACACACTGTATTAGAAGGTAGAACTCTGCCATCTAGTGACTTTTCTTGTTAATGCAGAATAATATGTTTTGAAGATATGATGTTGTTATTTCTTAATTTATGAAAGGGGCAGTTTGGTCTGGGGAAAAAAAAAAACAAAGAAAACAGCAAATACCTTAAAATATTCCAATTTGCAATTTATGCTTATCAAAAAATATATACCTACAGTCTATTATTATATGAATGCTAAGATTGCATTAGCCCAGCATCCGGTAAAAGTTTCTTTTAGAATTTTCTTTTGTCGCCAGCAGTCAACTTTGTTAAAAAAAAAAAAAAGAATAAAAAACATCTCCCTTCAATATCCAATGATAAGTAGAAGTAAGACAGCCAATCAGACACCTTTAGTTTCAGGTAAGCTGTGATTGATGCCAAGAGCATTATTGTAAAGAGTCTACAATATTATTATTGTTGTAGAATTAGAAGACTATAGTGCTAAGCTATTTGACAGATATAAAATAAAGTCAAGAAGAATTAAAACAATGCTGTTTTATCTGTTGTTTTGTTAATTTTCTAAAAAGTGATGCTCACTGAATATATAGTATGTTATAAACAGCTCTTGGCAATTCTTAACCCTGAAATCCCCCTGACAGGGTATAAGTGTTATAGTCACTTCCCCACTATTTATGGGATCCTGTACCAGTGTAACGCTATTTTTACTGTTTCCTTAGTGATTACATATTCCACACAGGGTTAATCATCCACAGACAGCTTTCAGTCACCTCAGAGGGTTAGGCCCCGCTTACTTAGTTGGAGTAGGGCTTGTACCTCTTTAAATAATGGGCGCCAGAGATTCTTTGCACACCAAACAGTTAACTTTATTTACAATGAGCAGTATTAGCATAATGTCACACAGCATCACAGCTTACAGCCAGCCAGTAGATGCAGTAGTATCATATCACACCCATTTGCATAGTATCTAGGTACTCTGAGTATAGTTACCCTCCCTTGTATCATGGATCAGTGAAATCCTGGTGAGGCATAACTTCTCACAGAGGGTCTTGACACAGGAACCCCACCAAAATAGTGGCCTGTAGGGATTCTCCACCCTGCGCGATGGAGGCCCTGTAGCAAAGGCCCAGCCTGCTCCCAGGCCTGGGACTGAAGACCACAACCCACATGAAACACATGTATTTATAGACTAAATTACTCCTCCTAGAGCAGTGATGGCCAACCTTTTGAGCTCAGTGTGTCAAAATTAGTCAAAAAACAGAGCATAACTCGGGTGGTGTGTCACTTTGAGAAAAGCTCTTAATTTTTTGAAGGCAAAACAACTCTCCTACTGAGCTCACAGCATGAACAGCGCCATAACACGTGACAGCAAAAATGTCTTGGTGTGTCACCTCTGACACACGTGTCATAGGTTAGCCATCACTGTCCTAGAGAGATATCATATTGCAATAATGTAATAATACAAGATACCAGCAGATGGTGCTATTCCTACACCTCTGAAGTTATAACCCAATTAAGATAGAAATACAGCAGATTTACTGAGATAAATACATATAACTCATAAGAAATGGGATAGTACCATTTCCATTTCGTACACCAGATTTTTCAGCAAATGCTATCAAAGTAGACTAAAATCACAGGGGTTAAATGCAACACAGAATAGAGAAATATGTTATTTTGGTATTGCAGCTAGCCTTATTCAAATTTTACGTATTACTCACTATGTTTGTATAATCACATTTAACACTACAGTTAAATATGGTGGTTTCTGGATTGTACAGCACCTTACTAGCAGCAGAACATGGGTTACATTTCATGACTCTACCTTCTGGAGTGAGCCCTCGCACTGATTTGGAGAATTACGGACGTAATAAGTAGTGTTGCAGTGTGAATCGTGTTAAAATACAATAAGAATGTTTATTTAACTTATCACACACAGAAAAGATGAGATATAAGGTAGAAGATGATACAATATAGGTGTAGGCACAAATATTTCTTTGACAGGTAGATGCAACAAGTAGCTGCCCCTATAGGATTGCCATTACAGGGTACTCACAAACAGTGCAGGAATTGTGGCTCTTGAAGGTCCACTGTATCTTTAATGGAATCCTCAGATGCACTGGCTCTTTACTGTAGTGGTGGCTCTGGTCATTAGGACTGGATCCTTATGAAATAAGACATGGGGGCTAGATTACCCTACACAGCATCAAATATGGGCACTTGCCCTTTAAATATGATATATGGGCATACAGCCCTTTAATATAGGGCACGGGGTCCTTTCTGGTCCCTACTTGAAGTAAATTAGGCCTCAGGGGCTCCTCTTGAGCAGTAGGGTCCTTCCCCTGCACTCCACGAGGTTTAAACTGAGCAGAACCTAAAATGGCACCAGGGCGACCAGTGATGTCACTCTATTATGTGACACACCTATGCGCCACCATTAAAGGGCATCTCAAGCCCTTACAACAGAGTAGAGCTGCTGGCAGCTGAAGAGAAGGGTGCATCGGTAGAGGAACTTAAAACTCATGATGTGATCCCTACCTACAGGAGAGGGCCGCAGCGCTCGCACAGGTAGGGGGTCAAGAAGCTCGCACAGGTAGGGGGTCCCTACATATAAAATATAGTTAAATGTATTGTTTAGCATATGAATGACAACTTATGGATTGTACAGAAATATTTATTCAGTACTCTTAGGGGGTTAGTGGCTAAAGTCCAAATTGTTGACTGAAGGACTGTTCGCTTGCCTTGAGGATCTAGGTAGGATAGCTGTTGATGCCTGAGCTCTTGTAACAAGGAAAGACAAGTACCGACAACCAGGATCACATCATTTTCAAAACAACAAGACGTTTTAATGGATTCAGGATAGATAGGAGTATGACTGGAAACACATGCCCTGTCAGGTTACCACAGGAACAGGGATGCCATAGGGAAACACAAGGAAACACACAGCGCATTACGCCACCAGGCATACTAGACATAGAACACAGGTGCCAGGTACAGGAACACAGGGTACAAGGTGGTACACCAATAGGAAGTGCCAGGTGTACAGACAGGTTCAGGTACAGGAACAGAGAGATTCAGGAACAGGTGCAGCTACAGGATGCCATTGGAACTGAGCAGCCATAGGAGAACAGAAGTGAACCCAGGCCCGAAACATAAACAAATGCATCTACAGGAACAGAGGTGAAGACTCAGGGACAGGTGGAAATGGGTTAAAAGTGGATCGTATATACCACAGCCGGAGTTGGCACTGGTAATCACAGAGACATGAAGTCTAAGGAGGGCCATGTCTTCACCCTGAAACCCCTACAAGGGGCTATGGCCTTTGCGGCAGGCACCTCCCAGGTCATGACCCTCAGAGTAACCAACACTGGTGCCAGCTGGATAGACTCACATGGAAACTCAGGCAGACACTTGGAACAGCAGAACTATAATGTTGAAGGCATAGTAGTACAGCATAACAGAACAGTCACTTACAGCAACCCTGGGCACATGTTGAACTGTAACACACAGCACCCATTAGAAGCAGCTCAGACACAAAGTAGACACTACATGGAGACAGCTCAGGAACAAGGATAAGGTCAGACGTTACAAACTGGCTGGTGCTGAACTTGACAGAAGCTGAAGGTGCAAGCTGTAAAAAGACGTACTGAAGAGCTGACACTCCATGGAACAGAATACTTGAAACAGGAACAGACTTGAAACACAATCTTTAATACTTGGCTTAAGAGCTGACATTCTAAAGAGTAGAATACACATGAAGCAGATCCCTTTAAGGCAAACTTGAAGTGGAACAGAACATGAAATAGGATACATAACATGGCTTCCAAAATGCCAAGCAGAACAAACAGGACCT
Organism: Pipa parva; assembly: GCA_019650415.1. Classification (NCBI taxonomy): domain Eukaryota; kingdom Metazoa; phylum Chordata; class Amphibia; order Anura; family Pipidae; genus Pipa; species Pipa parva. Next base: position 17,710 of record WMED01004228.1, read on the forward strand.
TCCCTTACGCTAGATCTTAGTTAATGATTAAGCACTGCTGAAGGCAGTGCTCAGCCTTTGGAATTTGCGGCCACTGATGTCACGGATGATGAATTGGCTGATACAACCCGGATGCGCTTGGGAGAGTTGAGTCTCCCATGCGCCTGCCAGCATTCAGCAGGCAGAAGTGATGAGCGATGTGCTCATGCAAGCACTGCTCTTTACAGCTCTGCCCCGACGCAGGTACAATGACAAAAAAGGTTTGCCACTGAAAAGGTTTGGAAAAAAATGCTGAAAAGGTTCGCCACCACTGCTATGTATTCTAAATTCTAAACACTGGAGTACTGAGTTACAGGTATAAGTAAGGCACACTGGAGTACTGAGTTACAGGTACAGTATAAGTAAGGCACAATGGAGTACTGAGTTACAGGTATAAGTAAGGCACATTGGAGTACTGAGTTACAGGTATAAGTAAGGCACACTAGATTACTGAGTTACAGGTATAAGTAAGGCACACTGGAGTACTGAGTTACAGGTATAAGTAAGGCTGACTTTGCTTGTATGGATGGATGTACAATATATTAAAAAATAAAAATATTGGAATGAATGCATATATAGAAATCTTATGATATTAGAAATCAAAATATCTTTCCAAAATTAAAAAGTAAACCGGATAGAAAGAAGGAAAATGACTTGAAATATTATGCAATAAGCTGGATATTAGTTTAAATAAAAATGAAAGTTGAATTCCAGCGCCACCCAAAACAGGAACAACAAAAACACTCCTAAGTATTTTATTGCAGCTGATTCGAATCCAAGTCATAAAGTAAATATGCATTACACAAACATTAACTCCAATGAAGAATGTAAAGCATCCTACAGCAGAGTCAGAGGACTAAGTGAAAAACACTGATGTATCTGGCATTACTGGTCCATTATGGAGCCAAGAATTACATGGAAGGATTTTGTGACTCATTTTAAAAGGTTTTCCTTGACACTTCTTTCCAAAGTGAAAAGATGCTCTGTGCATTCTTACTTTCTAGTTGATTTTTTTTTACCTTTTTTTCCAGCCAAAATCTATCTCAGTATGATCTGGCAAATAGGAATAATAAGTGGAACTAGTTCCCAGATGATGACTAATCATCTTAAGAATATTTTCTTTTGCATTATAGCCCAAGGAAAATATTCAGGTTCATGACATTTTAGTCTGAATGTTAAACCACTTCGCCATGATTACAAATTTAGCTTAAATAAATTCGGTAGATTTAAACCTTATTTACCTTTGTGGTTTTAATCCAATCTTCTCCATAAGTCCTTCAAACAGTCTAAATATTCAGTAGATGTCAAGATTCTTGAGTTTCTAGCACACACAGCCTTGCACTTAGCAAAGAACACAACTACACTTAAAGTGATACTAGCACATCCAAATCAATAAGCAGATCTTATAGAAAGCATAATACTACAGGTATGAGCAGTGCCTTTCTGATACAAATACAAAAATAAATAAAAAATATGTTGTTTATATCACCAGTCTGGTGAAGGGTTATGTATGCAGCCATTCTAGATCATTGTTTCTCTCTGCCAACTCAAGGCTCTCTGGAAGGTGCAGTTCTGCATAGTTCTACAACATTTTAACCATAGCTTACATACATTGAGACACTTTTTGAAAAATCATGATTTAGCTCTGCTAAAATCTCAGCTTGCATGATGAAGTTTTTTTCCTGTATTCTTTTTAATGTTTAATTATTTACAGATGGCACATTCAGTTGTTGCATTAATTTTAGACTGGTAACATACATTTTTCATAGGGTGAAGAAAAGTACAGCGAGAACTTTCACTTATTACATTAACCCAGGGGTCGACAAACTTAGAAGAGGAGGGAGCTATCTCTTTCCCTCCTCCATGGCAATAAATTTCTTCGAGCCATAAAGTGGTAGGAGCGCACTCTCCCGCTCACATGACCTGCCGATGTCCAATCAGAAGAAGCAGAGGTCACGGGCAGGGCTAGGGACATGTGCTCTGAGCTACATCAAGGCGGCTAAAGAGCTGCATGTGGCTTGTGAGCCACACTTTGCCGACCCCTGCATTAACCCAAAGACATACTGTATAAAGACTGCAGTGTGCAGGACTTGTAAGGATTGTGAACTAGTTTAGATACAAGATGCTGACAGTTCTTGCTTCAGTTATTACATGAAGCAAGCAATCTACCAGAGGTGGTTTGGACCCCTTTAAAGTAATGAAATAATGAAATAATAACCCTAAGGTTCCCAAATCATGCCTTTTAAGTCAGACACATAAAATCCACATTCTGTGGTGCCAATTAATGATCCATTCAGGCTTCTGCTGCAGACTACAGAAAAGAAAAACAGCAATATTGGAAATTTATGATTTGTAATATTGATTCTCTTCCTTGTGGTAGCAGCCATCTTTTGGCTGTCCCTTAAGAAAACCTCCACCTACTTTTATTTTCTCAGAAACATTAGATTAGTACATATTTTGGAAGTACCCCAGAAAGCTCAATTTGAATGCAAGCAACAAAAAGAGAGACTAGAGAGTTTTTCACAACTGAAAATATAGTAAAAATGCCCCAACAGTAAAAAAAAAAATATTGTAGCATTTTACACAAGAAGTATTGGTCACATTCAACATTAAGGGGGGAATTCACGATTGTGCGAAGTGAGTTCCGAATCCTTCGGCTCACTTCGCACAGACTGATGTGCGCTCACTGATGTCCTGCATGCGGGCATCAGCGAGCGCTTTAAAGGGATTCCAGTCTCGGTGAGACCAAAAGAGTCCCCACGTCGAGACTGGAATCCCTTTAAAGTGTTCGCTGATTCCCGCGTGCAGGACATCAGCGAGCGCATATCAGTCTGTGAGAAGTGAGCCGAAGGATTCGGAGCTCACTTCGCACAATCGTGATTTCCCCCCCAAAAGTCAATAGGTCCAGATGGAATACATCCAAGGGAAATAAAAAAAACTAAGGTATGATTGCCTGACAGAATTCTACAAATCTCTTTTAGAAGGAGCAGGTTTTGATGAATGGAAGATCTGGAAGTACAGGTATGGAAGAATGGAAGTACAGGTATGGAAGAATGGAAGTACAGGTATGGAAGAATGGAAGTACAGGTATGGAAGAATGGAAGTACAGGTATGGAAGAATGGAAGTACAGGTATGGAAGAATGGAAGTACAGGTATGGAAGAATGGAAGTACAGGTATGGAAGAATGGAAGTACATGTATGGAAGAATGGAAGTACATGTATGGATGAATGGAAGTACAGGTATGGAGGAATGGAAGTACAGGTATGGAAGAATGGAAGTACAGGT
>WMED01004229.1:0-21013 GCA_019650415.1 Pipa parva
AGTAGGTTGCGCTTTTACTTGAGCTAATATGTAGAACTTCTACCCACCAGATTATTACTGGGTAACTCTGCTAAGGACTCACTCCCTTCTTAATGTGGACTAGAGGACCCTCTACAACTCCTCTACAATTTCTTATCTGAACCTAGAAATGTTGTACCTATAGAGGGATCACTCTCACATGGTACATTATGTCAAACCACTGCAACTCTGTAGTTAATCTGCTGCCATTAACTCTACATCAGCATTTCCATACTCAACCTAGCAGCACACACTTCAGGGAGGCAGGCCTCACTTAACTTATGGAGTGGTATAATTATCCAATTAATAAAAGAAACAGGGTACCGATGGTTCTTGCTTTTGAACACAGACACACACATTTATTTAACAGTTGCAAATAAAAGATGATGAAACTCTGGCATGTAGTTACAGTTGCGCATTAAGCATCACACTTCACAATAGACAGCATATGGATATAAATTTACCCAAAGATGATACCTCAACTAGTATGCACATGAGCTTTAAAGTGGGATCCAGTTTGGTAGCTACCTTCACTGAACGGACCTCTCAGGGATTCCTTCTTCACTTCAAGGCTAATTCCTGGTCCTTAAGCCTACCACGCAGAGTCCCTAAGCTGAAAAACCACCAGGCCTCTAAGCCCACTGCAACTTCTTTTGGGGTGTCAGGCTACCCAGTTAGATAACCTCTCCTACTATTCTCACCCTTTGATGTGAGTTAAACATAGGGACTGATCTGACTTAATCCTCTTATAGAACCCCTCCACAAGGAGGGTGGAGGTGCAGCTTCTGCAACACCATGTGGTGGAAAGAAAGACACAGGGCCCACCCCCACACCAGCTTATATTAGCTAGAGTGAGACCTACTTGGTTACATTATCACTGGGCAGTAAAACAACTCCCTTCTGAATATAGCACACATAACAAGTGCCATATTAACTTGTGTCACTAGAGGGAATTCTAATCACACTAACTGGAGTCTATAAAATATAAAATAGTAGAAATAGTGATTTTGAAGCATTTCTGATGTGTCAGAATTCACCAGGGCTACACCACTAAATCCAACTCAACAATTATAATGTGATTATCTATATACAACTTTCAAATATGTTGTTGTCACACTGACCTTTTTTATTATTTTATATCTGCAGGAACATTGAGGGGGTTGCTCACTAAAGTCTGAATTGTTGCGTAAAGGTGTGAATTCTCCAGCTAAAGACAGTTACAATAGACTGTTACTGTCGCAGTTGTGTCTTTAAAATGAGAATGCGTATTGTTGCAGTTTCGACTTTACTATGGAAAATTGTTGCAGTCGCAACTTTAAAAATTGTTGTGGTCTCGACTTTACAATGGGGAAATTTTCGCGGTCACGGATTTGCTATGGGAATCCACTATTTGAAAATTCAACAGTCGAATTCGCAACTTAGTGAATAACCCCCTGAATCTACAGTTGATAGACTTGCCATACACCGTCGCGCTGGCTGCACATCATTCTATGACCCCTTTTATTTCCCCTGATTTACTAACAAGAAACAATAAGATTACTTCAATAGCATGAGTAGAAAAAACCTGGATGTTTTGTGCATTTAGGAAATTGCTGTAAATCTGAGTGCTTAGCTTTTCTTTTAAGACCATGGATCAGAAGAATTGAAAATATCATTGATAATCACAATTTACATTTTGTTAGCCTTTATACAGAAATGATCCATTTTAGTAGCACTGCTTATGCTTTGTACTAGGGCTCCTTTCATACAACCAACGCATGTCATGGTTGTTTTCTGCTTCTTTGTAATTAATATAAATTAAGTCCTGTATGCTCTCTGAGTAATCACAATAGAGCTTTTTCTAGGAAATGGCAATCATGGGGTATACATTGTAACTACATCAGCAGCTATTACATCACAAGCTTATCTGGCCAACTGGGAGATGTACAGACTGAAGGAAGTCTCAAATGGTGATTTTGTAAATTATACAGCAGGAGATAAAGCCTCTGTGAAGGCATTTCTTTTCCCAAATGGATGGTACTTTGCCTTCTGTTGCTTCCACTTTTATAGACAAACAGATGTAAGTGGATACAGATATTAACCATTTCCTGGGAAGTTTTTATTATTAAAAAGTTATTGGATTTGGTAAATAGATTTTCAAGTGGTTGTTTTATTGGCAATTTCTTTAACTCCATGTGAACTCACTGTTACAAACATGGGTCATATTTTTGCTAAAGGTGGTTGGAAAGATACAGACAGGCTATCAGTGCTAACATCATTTCTATAGAGAAATATTTGCAAAGTGACCGACTCCCATCTTTTTGCAGCAACTAATTAACTTTTCTATAGTTTACAATATATGAAATAATCTATGCTACTGATTGTCTTGCTGAGGTACAGTAAGATAGATAAAACCACTTATTTTCATGGGTTAGTAAACAGAAGTAGTTGACTCTTCCATCTTTCCTGACAATGTGACTAGGGTAGATAGAAAGCAATACATTGTAGCCACTTTGAGTAAATTTACTTTGTTTATAATAAATGTGACAAATGCATTTGCTTTTTAGCTTTTATTCCTTTAGTAACACAACTCAGCCCTGTATAAGCTTTCCCTGCCTGTTTTAAAACTGTCCCTATTTCAGTTCTCCCTACTCTACCTGCCTATCCAGAACCTTGCCTATCCAAAACCTTATCTATCCAGAATCTTGCACACCCACAACCTTGCCTATCCAAAACCTTATCTATCCAGAATCTTGCACACCCACAACATTGCCTATCCAGAACCTTGTCTATCCAGAACCTTGCCTATCTAGAACCTTGCCTATCCAGAATCTTGCCTATCCAGAACCTCGCCTATCTAGAACCTTGTCTATCCAGAATCTTGCACACCCACAACCTTGCCTATCCAGAACATTGCCTATCTAGAACATTTTCTATCCAGAATCTTGCGCACCCACAACCTTACCTATCCAGAACATTGCCTATCCAGAACCTTGCATATCTAGAACCTTGTCTATCCAGAATCTTGTCTATCCAGAATCTTTCCTTAAAAATAACACTTGATTTCTATATTTGTGTAGAGCAGGCCCCACCATTCCAAACCACCCCACATCTTTACCCCTCTTACAAACAAACATTAAAATTGCACCAGAGCTGTATTGTGTGGGTAAAGGTTAATTTTTGATCTAAGTATGGATTCAGGCTTTCAAAATTAACCACAAGCTCTGGTTTTCTATTGATGTTTTCAAAATTCAATGTAGTGTAAAAACCCTAATATCAAACTGCTATATGGTTCATTGTTGGTTCTATGGCTTGACCAGATTTTTTTTCTGAAATTTGAACATGCCTCAGATAGGCACTGTTTGTTTTTCTCTAAAAATCAATGCAAATCTGAGTTGCTCATTTCTATCTTTTACCCAATGAGAATCCTGTCACCCTAAAATGGTCTATGATTACAAAACTAGGTTTATACAGAATGCATTTTTACTGCACTCATAAATTAAAACTGCACTCTCTGCTATAACATAGTAACATAGTTTATAAGGCTGATAAAAGACACAAGTCCATCCAGTTCAGCCTATTTTCCTGCAATGTTGATCCAGAGGAAGGCAGAAAAAACCCACGAGGCAAGAGCCAATTATCATCATATTAGGGAAAAAATTCCTTCCTGACTCCAAATATGGCAAACCGAATAATTCAAATTTATAAAGGTCATTTAGACCTTTGATTTTTTTTTTGCTACTATTTGAAATTTTTTGCTATTTTTTTTTGTGCTGCATTTATTGATTGGATCTATTTATATAGGATTGTAAAAAAAAATATTGATAACGATAAACGTTAAATCCAACACACTTTATAATGTTTTCCATGAGGGTCCCATTCTGTTTTCGGTCAATATCCCTGATGTTTTCGACCAACAGACTGATCTGAGTTTGGGTAACTTGTCGGACTATCTCCATAGGGAATAATCGGTTTTGGTTATAAAATTGGTTTTATTGAGTGACATAAATATATTACTGCTGTTTATTGCGATTTTACCAGTGTTAAAAGAATCGAAAATATTTTGAGAATAAATGCCACTGGATACAAAACTAGATCTGTAGTTTTACAATCTCCTGGTAGCTACATTTGACATGCAGGATTTTATGATCTGAACGGCAAGCTGTTTACCTAGTAATGTGGAAGCATTATGAAATAGACAAGCTAATATTTTATGGTATTATTTAGCTACTCCATTTCACCCCTACCTGCCTTCCTAAGTGGCTGCCCAGCTTTCATTGAGCACAGCCATTTCTGGAAACCTTTTATTTCATGATAAGAAATAAATATGTTAACGTGGTTTCTGAAAATGGAATAAAAACAGATGGTAAAATAATATTTTGATGGTATTTGAAGTTATTATGATATTTTTACAAAAGATACCCATGACTATTTTTTAGCTCCCTACAGCAACCCTGTCATCAGTCCAGTTAAGTGTTAGGTGTGACAGCCATTAATTCCTGTTTTGAAGCGCCACATATTTACACAAAGCATGCTGAAATTCTACTATGTCTGCCACAGTAGGACCAATCCTGAAAGTGGATGTAGGTATATAAAGGCCAGTCTGTTCTGATGGAGCTGTTTTATATCTGTAGTATGCGTGCCTACTTTTCATAATTAGGTGTTGGGTAACATAGCGTACCAGGACTGGAATAGCTCAAACCACAAGAGGACCACATCCAATGTAAACTAGTTAAGATGAATTTATTCTTCCTTATCCCTCAGGAGCCAGAAGTATTTCCAGGTGATCAGTGAAATTATGAAGGATAACAACTAACAAATATGGGTGTGTCAAACTAACTGTCTTCTTTTGTCATCACCAAGTCTTTCATCCGGTTACAATAAAGGCATCAGACCATAAGATGTTTAAATGTGTTTATTTGTTAGGGATATTAATAATTATGAGTATTATAAACAGACAACACCAAAGGAAAGATTAGTAGGGAGAATATGTTTGTGTCATGGTACTCTAACATGATAATGACCACAATATAAAATACTCCTAGATTATGGGGGTTATTCGCTAAAGTCCGAATTGTTGCGTATAGGTGCGAATTTGCCAGATAAAAACAGTCGCTATAGGCTGCTACTGTCGCAGTCGCGGCTTTATAATGAGAATATTGTCGCAGTCGCAACTTTATTATTGGAAAATCGTCGCAATCTTAACTTTAAAAAAATTGTCGCAACTTTACAATGGGGACATTTTTGTGGATTTGCTATGGGAATCCGCTGTTTGCGAATTCGACCGTCGAATTTGCACCTTAGTGAATAACCCCCCATAGGGTACATAATGTAGATTATGGAGAAAATAAGCATACAAATTGCAGATCAAATATTAGAATATATATGCTAAGTTCATAAAACGTTACATTTAAATGTCGAGATATGACACTACATTAACTGTAATTAATATGTATAAAATCGATCCTTAATATGAAATATAGTTGTTTATAAGTGCAAGTGTCCAGAAACATTGCAAACATGTTATAAAACCCCTTCAAAAACATTTTAATGAAACACTTTCATTTCTCCAACTTTGCTAAGTAGAATGAAGCAAGTTGAGTGATCTGCGGCTTACTGACCAATTCAGGGGCCTCCTATTCATAAAAGTGTGAATTAGTCAGTTGGTGTGAATTTGCTACTCCTTATGTACTAAGTGGTGCATTCCCTTGTTATAGAATTAAACAGCATTGGTCTCTATTTCCAGTGAATGTGGTGAATTCAATTGTTCAGTAGTGGCGGCATGGTTTGAATGTAGGGGATGCACCAGGAAGCCATGACATCACTGCCATGTCACATGATGTCATGGGGGATGGTGGGTGCCAGGCTTCCAAATTGGTTGCAAATTCACAATATTTCAGTGTATTATGAACAGAGTTAGAGAAGTAGCAAACAGATGTAAAATTGAACATGTACTCGACTGTTCAAACTTTTATGAATAAGCCCCTCAAAGACCAACCAGGCAAGGGGGCCTTACAGGTTCAAAGGGGAAAATACTTTCAGAAAAATTACAATAAGGATGCATAACACATATAATATGACTAAGGACTCACATTTATTAGCAATAATTTAAGTGTTTATATACTGTACTTATATTAGCAGAAACAATTTGAGTATAGGTGATATCTTTTATTGGCTATCAATAGATGGTAAATGCAAGCTTTCCACACTACTTAGGTCTGTTCTTCAGGCATGGAATCTTCAAGTCCATAAATATACGGTGTATTGTGGTATCTTCTGAAGAAGGGATATGTAACAAGTTAAAACAGTCTCGATTAAAAGTTCTACTGTAACTTCATGGATTAACTTAACTTCTTTGTGACATCAAAAGCTACATTTTGACACAATATACACTGTAAAACCTAGATAGACTAGAAGAATCTACCATAAATCAGAAGTTACCAAAATTCTAGTGGTCACTCCTCATAGTTGTCACAGTACATTGGTAAAAGGATGGGACCCAGAGATAAGAAGACAAGAAGCCTGGGACCACCTCAGCAGATTGCTGAAGAGCCCAGGCACTTCCAGTGTGCACCCACACCCTTTTAGAGCCATGGACATTCTGCTACAGGAGCATCTGGGATTCAACACCCACAGTGGTGATCCACAGGCAGGGATAAAGGGAACAGGACAGTCTGGACAGGAGAAACAGACTGGAACAATACAAAAAGCAACAGCAAAGAGAAAACACAATTAAAAAAGAGCATAGAAGTCACGAGAAAACAGGAATAAAAGGTAAAAAGTGGGTAATACTAAGCAAATGACTAAAACAGAAACAGACAAACAAGAAACACAAACAAAAGAAAAGAAGAGCCAAGGCAACAAATCCAAGAATAAAGATACAACAATGTCAAGGCAAGGTCCAGGTCAGGGCAGGCAGTAAGATTCAAGGTAAAGGGAAGGCAAGGTCAGCATACAGGAATAGCAAATCATAAGAAGACTTTGGCAGAAAACAGGAGCACAGACCAACTTGGGCTGGTAACAAAGGAATGGAGAATCCTTATATAAGCAGGTGAGTAACCATTGTGTAACTAGTCAGTTCAGCACCAGCCAAACACTGATATACAGTATATAGGCCTAAAAATCCCACTGCCTGAATAGCACAGTGAGCAAAGCAGCCAAGACTATAGTACCAGGGTGCAAGCTTGAATCTGGGCAGAGGACAATGGGTAGATCCAAGACAAAAGCTAGGGTTCCTGTTCCTGGTTTTAGATTTGTCTGCAGTGTACAGCCTTCCTTTGGTGCCATTTAAACTTGTATTATTCCAGTAGACTATGAAACACAGTTATGTTCAGACAACTTAGCTTCTACATTTTTGTAGTAATATAATTTACAATTTTACATTTTCTATGAATTCCTGAGGCTCATTGTGATTAATAAATTGGATTTATCTCCACTATTAGAATGTATGTATCACTGTAAAAACACAACACAGTAAAGTACAGTGTATTTTAATGGCCCAGATGTTGCCTTCAGCCCGAGTTGAAAAAATTCACAATTTTCTGCAATATAAGACATATTTTTTACATCCTTATGCAATGTGTCAGTAATGACATTTAAAGGTTAGACAGATGTAATAACTGAGTAGTATTAGAATAGCTAAAATATAGTTTTCATTTATATTTCAGCCAACCCTGTAGTGTATTTTGGCACTAGAGAGTCTAGCCTAAAATGCTACTAGGGTACACATTTTGCTCAATTTTATTATAATGTTTGACTAGGAATGGCCTATTTCACCTAATATGAGTTGACACTTATGGCGCCCCATAAAAAATTGCAGCCATTACACTTACAGTACTATACACTTATTCCACTCACTGCTTGTCTGTGCCCTCCCAGTTACCATTACTTATGGCGGATGTGTTTTCCAGAGGACAAGTGCTCCTAGTGGGAACTTAGAGAGAAGAGTGAATTGTCTCATGAGACTCACAACAATTTTGGACATATTTAAACCATGAAAATACATGGCAAAATTAATTTGTGTCAGTTTGCCCTTAGGGCAGTGAAGTGCATATTCACTATACAGGTGCTTATTCATGAAATTCGGAACAGTCGCTTAAAGTTCCAAAACTAAATTCACTCGCCACTTCCCCATCTTCACCTATTCAAGCATCAGAGTCAGTCAAAGTAGTGAATTCTACATGGTCTACTATTCCAGACCTAAGTGGCAAAACAGAGGGTTGATGGCAGGGTTCCATTGTTGGAGAAAGGGGGCTATATAATGAATATTCACTGCATTTAAGTGACAGGAATTAGGGATAGGGAGATTAACAAAGGCTTGTAAAATGTACTTATTACAGTTAGTGGGACATTGTGAGGATGATGTCACTGCACTTCACTGATGGAATTCATTCACTCTGCATCTATTACTGTTCGACTGACTGTTCTGCACACAGACCGAAACCGCATCCAGTGCTGTTCGCTTCTTCAATATGGGAATCCATTGCTTAGTGAATATGGAGAGATACATTTGCAACTATTGAAGTTGGGAAGAGGTTTTCAGCTAATTCTAGCCTCCCCTCCCTTAGTCAAAGTCTATGCTAACTTAACAAGAATTTCCCTCCCTCCTGAAACTACTTTCATTTGATATAGGAAACTTGAGAAAATCTACTTAGCAATCCAAATACTGCACACAAGAACAGGCTGCACAGAAGTAAGTAACAGGAGGAACTATGATTAGCTGTTGCCAAGTGCTTGTTTTTTCTTCTATTGCTTTCTTTATATTGCAAAATCACTAAGCCTAAACCTGTAATATTAACTCTTGTTGTACTTAAAGGGTATGTAAACCGTCTATAAGGAAAGCCCCATTTACCAATTGTCAAGCAATAAATCAATTAAGAAACTCCTGAGACACCTCATAACTCAGCAAGGCTCAATAATCCCCATGTAACTGCTCTCTCCCTGTGAATGAGTTCCCTGCTGTGTAGCCACGCCCTCTGCTTTCCCTGACATCCTCTCTCCACAGCCAACTGCAGAGTTGATTGAAAAGCTTAGTATGCTCAAGGATAGGAACAGGCTTTTTATGTACGGAAAAGGGAAAGGGATTCCACACAACAACATACTCTCTCAATAGTGAGTGATATCACTCGGGAGGTGGGGCTTATCAGTTCTATACAGGAAGAGCCTGTGCACAGAATGGTTAGGGGAACAGGGCTGTTTAAACAAGAGGCAATTACTACTGACCCCAAAATAATTTTTAGATTTGAATGTTAAGTTGGCTTTCTACATGTATACATGTCAAATAGAAATAATGTTTTATTCAAACTTTTCATACACTTTAATACTAGGTATCCAATAAAGAGATAGCACTTATTTTACAGGCTTGAGTGTCTCTTTAACATACTGTCTTGAATTAACATAAGAAAGTGCAATGGCACCATTTTATAACATTTTGGCTGCTATTATACATAGCAGAACAATTGTTTTTAGAAAACAGAAGTTTTTTATTTACCATGCAGCCATGGTAAGTGCATAGAACAAGAAGAAACCTTCCAATTGCTATGTATCCAGAATATTATGTCACTGCCTCCATTGAGGGATGCTCATTAGCAGGTGTTACAGCTATTCATATAATACAAAAAAAAGTCTTGAACCAGACTGGACAGCCAGAGGGACCACCCCACCCTCAAATCGTAAATCAGAAGAAACAGACGGCATCCATGAAAGTGCTGTTTTAATGTGTCATCTTCACAACAAACAAATGAACAACATTTCAGGGGGAAACTCCTATCTACTCCTCATGAAAGGAGGAGTTTCCCCCTAAAATGGCGTTCATTTGTTTGTTTTGAATATGGCACATTAAAACAGCACTTATACTTTCATGGATGCCGTCATTTTCTTTTGAATTACAACTATTCATGTCACTTGAGTTTGAATGTTATAACAATTTATAAAGCTGAAAAAAGACACAAGTTCATCCAGTTCAGCCTATTTTCCTGCAATGTTGATCTAGAGGAAAACAAAATAACCCATGAGGCAGGAGCCAATTATCCTCATATTTCCTGACTCCAAATATGGCAATCAGAATAAATTCCCTGAATCAAAATCCCACCTCCAGTTATCCAGTACCCATAACTTATAGGGGGTAATTCAGGAAAGTCCAAACTTACCTGGCGATCCTTTGATTCACTTCACAGAGACTGGTACGCGCTCCCTGCTCTCCTGCACGCGGAGATCAGTGAACACTTTAAAGGTACTTCGGCTCACCTCGCAACCACTCGAGTCTCCTCGTGAGACTGGAATACCTTTAAAGCGTTCGCTGATCTCTGCGTGCAGGAGAGCAGGGAGTCCATACCAGTCTCTGTGAAGTGAATCAAAGGCTCACCAGGTAAGTTTGGACCTTCCTGAATTACCCCCATAATGTTCTTACACTGAATCATCAGAATAAATTCCCTGAATCAAGATCCCACTTCCAATTATCTAGTTCCCATAACTTGTAATGCTCTTACTCTGAAGGAAAGTTTCCCTCTTAATCTACAAGTCTCTGATCGAATTTTTGTCTTCCCCCTGACTAAAAAAAAAATAATCCTAGTCCTAATACATGCCATGGCTTTTTAATGCAATGCACTATACAATCGTGGAATTAGCTGGATGGACAAAGTAGAAAGACAGGCTTATCATGAAAGATGTTCCTACAAACATGAAAGATGTAAATGCATTGTGCTTCAGCACTGACACTCATAGCCTTGAGCTTGATGGCTTAGATATACATTTTACATTAATAAAAATACATTTATTAACATGTATCTTGACCTAATTCAGCTCAGGGGAACAGCTCACTTCTCTAAGATTTCAGGGGAGCACAGAAGGTGAGGTAGCCCCTGGGAGGAGGGAACCTGCACAAAATATATAAATCATTAATTAAGCAAATTGTTTTATTGTTTGTTTGAATTGAATAAATATAATATACTCACAAAAAAAAAAAAAAAAAAACAACAAACCCTATCTTCTCTGTTCAAGGGGCATAGTGTGCATTGCCATGCAGAATTCTTCCTGATGAAGTGGAGAGCCCAAGAGTAATCTTTTCAGCACCAAGCCAGCAATCTTCATTAGCTGAGACATTATGATGAAGTTTGTTTTCAGCAAAGCAATTGTTTATAACACTGTGGAAGTGCTGAAACTGACATATCCCCAGCACTCTGAAACTATTTATCACTTCCCTTGCCAGTGGCCAACAAGATGAGGACAGGACGTATCCACAGGGTCTGTGTATCAACATCCCAGCCCACAGAAGCTGCTGAAAAGCATTCATGCTGGAACTGCTTACAATAATTCATATACAGCAATAGGTTTGTAGCACACACAGCCTCCACAGGATTTGTGTCATTTCTCCCTGATCCTTGTGGTTCTAAGATTTTTATTTTGTTCTGAAACTAATTCCCAAAAATAACATGGAAGCAAGTATAGCTACAGGCAGGGTAGCAAGTGTGATCAGAGCTTCAGTTGTGTCATTTGTGTCAGATGTTGCAGACCAGCAGATTTGGCTTTCCTCATGTGTGTATGTACAGGTAGTCCTCGACTTACGTCGTTGATCCGTTCTTACGCGGCGTCTTAAACCGAATTTCGATGTAAGTCGGATCATACATTCATACAGTATGGTTCGACTTACGTCGCAAAACCGTGTAAGTCGGAACAAGGCATGGTTGCATGCAGTTCGACTTACGTCACGAAACCGTGTAAGTCGGAACATGGCATTGTATAAAGCGTTGTAACCCCGAAACGACGTAACTCGAGACCGTTGTAACCCGAGGACTAACTGTATATTATTATTCATAAAGCGCCACAAGGTTACACAGTGCTGTACAATCCATCAATACAGTTATAATACAGACAAGGGAATGTGTAACAAAAACAAGTGAAATAAATTATAAGCATATAATCAACAAAATACATCTCTATAACTGCCAGGCCATGACTGAAACAAGACAATGTAGTTATCTGCCCCATAGAGCTTACAATCTAAATAGGAGGAAGTGCAGTAGCATAAAGTAATAGAAATGGGCCTTTTCGAGTTTATTAAATTTCGCCCTAAATTTAATGTACTGCTGCTAAAGAGTTGAGATAAGCATGTTTTCTAATAATAGTTTTCTCCTTTAACCAGTTCTAACACCGCTGTGGTAAGAAGATTCATTTATATATCTCTTGGAGCCCCTTCAGTTTCTGTTATAAGAGAATTAAAGCTTGTTTACTGACTACCTCCTTCACTCCACTGCTGACTCCTGCTTCAAAATTTCATTAATTTCTGTTATTTTCTACTCCAGCATTGCATTTCCTGCTTTCTCTTCGATATTGGTGATTTTTTTTTTTTTTTTTTAGTAAGCGCTGAAGTGAAGGAGGTGATCTGTAAGTATTTACGCCCACCCGTATTAAGAATCACCACTAGAGAAAATAAGTTTTATTTCTCCTCTAAGCTTCAAGATAGGGGCGGAGCTAGGCCTGTGCAGGACCCAGCGAACCAGTGTGAAATTTTTTAGTCAGTGTTTCTATAAGCTTGAGCCATGATAACATTTCCTGATTGTTGGAACTAGCAGCTAAGTTTAGCTGCTAGCACGTAAAACCAAAGCAAGCATACGCTTAAAGACCAGGCTGAAATAATGACATAATAACGCTATAGAACTTCATTATATATATAATTAAAAGATGTTTCCGTTTCACAAGAAGACATAAATGAATGGGTCTTATCGCTATGCAACCTATTGTAAAGAGAAACAGGCAGGCCAACCATAACAATGTTAGCTGTTCATGGAACCAATAAGAAGTAGGGATGTCAGTCTTGTAGTCTTGTATATGAGGTTTTGGTCTAATATATAAGGGAAATTAGCCCATTTATTTTAGTAAAACATATTAATGCCACCCTGAAACCTAGTATTTGTATGTTT
Source organism: Pipa parva (assembly GCA_019650415.1). Lineage (NCBI taxonomy): Eukaryota > Metazoa > Chordata > Amphibia > Anura > Pipidae > Pipa > Pipa parva. Next base: position 12,915 of record WMED01004229.1, read on the forward strand.
TGCTAAAATAAACAGAGCAATTCCCCCTATATACAGGGCATCTGTGATCTTTTTTTCTTTTTCATGTGGATTTGGCAGGACCTTTGGGCCGAACAGTTATGTAGAATCAAATCCTAGGTTTGAAATATGTCAAAGTGGTGGTCCTGTATATGAATCCACAAACTTGTGGTCAGCAACAAATAAACTCCAGTTCCAAGGTTACAGGGATGCTCTATGTTTTAACTTACAACAGCAGGCTGGTGACAAGCATATTTCTCATAAATATAGCACAGTAAGCATTAACTATCCTTATAACTGCCATTTTATGTTTTCTTGCTCTCTACATTTTGACTATAGAGGAGAAGACAATTCAACTACTCAACTACTTGTCCTCAGGGTGGGTAAAAGAACTGGCAAATGCTGAGGAATTCAAAATGGTTGCAAATGAACAAGTTCCGTATTTGAAACTTGGCCTGTGGGGAATTATAACTTTGAAACTGAGACCCAGGTTGCATTGCAACTTGACCTCCACACCCTTATTATACTTTTTTTTAGCAAGTGGCCACTTTAGCAAGTTGTATACTGGGGAATTTCCAATGTAGCTCTGCTGCTTGGTACTTTTTGTATTGTAACTTGAATACTGGGCAATACAGGTGGGAACTGTACAGAATAACTGAGCTTTTTTTGTTTTGATTGCTGTCTGACATACTGTCGCACAAAGATAAGTATTAATAATAAACTAATATTTAATAATAAACCTGTTTTTCTGGTGGGCCCACCTGTGCCTACAAAAAGTATACGACCAATATATGAACCCTGGTGCTGCTAAAATTGCCTTTATAAAATTTTCCAGTCCAGTATGGTAGGCCGGACACACATATCTATGTTTATTTTGCTGCATGCTTCAGACCTCTGTGCATGTGTTGCATTTTACATATGCCTCAAATGCCAAACCAAATGATTTTTACGATTTTACATCTGCCATCCACCTGCTCTTTATAGGTTTTTCCTTTACAGATAGCAGTTATTAGGGAGAGGGAGAAGGAGTTAGCAGTGAAAGGGTTGATCATTATTATAAATTTAAACCATTTGAACAAACAACCTTCAACTCTGACCTTCAATATTTGAAGGACTTAACACCTCCCATATTTATACTTGTTGCCAGATGTGTTTCTATTAAATCTGGATCTCTCTGTCCCTCTGCAGCGCTAGGAGGTCACAGGCAGAATCATGTGTTTAGAGACATTGCAGAGAAATGTATCTGTATTACAATGCAGACTAAGTGCTAACATTTCTATAGTGTTATTGCCATGGAATGTTAGATATCAATGTTATCATAGGGATGTTTAATGTGCTCATCAACCTTGATACATACCAGATACTGTACATACCATTTACATTACTTTTAACATTACCAGCAGTGAAAAATAGTAAGTGGCTTGGAGGGTTTCTGGCAATAAAAATATGTTACTGTTTTCGTATTTTGGTAGATATGCCCCCCAATTATTTCATTGATTTATTAAATAATAGGGGTGATGTAGTTCTGCATAATGTTTGCTGATCTTTAAACAAACAAAATCAGTTTTGGTGCATGCAGTGAATGGCCATAGACTGTTGTCTTGCTCCCAGTTCCTGGGGGCCCACTCTGCCTATCTTAAAGGGAAACTAAAGGCTTTTATTATGTAGTGGTGAGTCTTATTAGGGAGGAATATTTACTGACCAAGTGCTTTTATCTAGTGCTGCCTCCTGCTCTCTGTAAAAGCCAATTTTCTTTTCTTCCACTGCATCGCTGTGATCCTCTTCCCTTCCTGCTTTATCTTCAACATTACTGAGTTGTGTAAGAACAAGGCAATGCAAGCCTTTAGTTCCCCTTTAATCAGCTAATAATTGAAATGTAGACAATAGGTTGAAAATGACACTTGTATTGTACAAAACAGAATGCTGTAAACAAATCCTCATTCACATTATAGTTTTGTATGTTGTTTAAATAGTCTGTTGCAAACAGACCACCTATTTGCACACAAGTAGTTGCTATGGATTTCTGTAGCACTTGTACCCATGCATTTGTATGAATAATTGCTGTGCATTGTTTTTTCAGCGGTCCATGCTAAAATGTATTTTCATCAGTGGAGTTTTTTGTTTTTTTTAAGGGGGCAGGAACAGTTTTAGGCAAGTTGGGGCTCTAGGAAAAACTAAAATCAGGACCCCAGCATTGCCTTCACAACACCCCCATCGTCCCCTGACTTAAAGGAGGTCCCCAGCAGCAATCAAGCAGAAGATTGTTACCACATGTTTACTGACCGCCTCTTCCCTGAGATGATGATCATTATTGACTTTCCAACTGGTCAGTTTCAAACACAGGCAAAAGAGTATTGTAAATGAGGCCTAACAGTTCTATTAACAGATAAGTGAATCTTTTTTGGATATAATATTTAGTAGCCAAAGGTCTATGACACAAGTACAACAATTAATAAAGGGAAGTTAGCTCATCTGTTTGGGTCCATAAAAGGAACATTAAATCAAAAAGGAAGCAAAACTGAGCTTTCTGAGGTACTTTATGGATATGTATCATCTAAAGTTCCATAGATAATAACAGCACTAGGTGGGGGTTTGTTTACTTAACAGATACAAGATGGCTGCAGTCCCAGGGTAGAAAACTCAAAGACAATACAAATCAGGAATCCAGCTTTAACAATAACAATGTTACCAGTTCTACTCAACATCCCCTAACAAACTCTGACTTTTATAGATTGCTGTGAGTTGTAATTCAGACCAGAAGGCCTCAGTCTGAAAATGGAAGCTTTTATTTCTGCAATATAACCTTTTTTTTTTTTTTTTTTTGCAGACTCACCAGTTACATTTTTTTTTTTTTTAATCATAATTATAAAAGCAGCTCTGGTAGAAAAAAAAAGCCAATTAAGCAAAAATAGCTTTTAGGCATTTTTTTGTGTACTAAAATGACCAAAAAATGTTTTCAGGAGAAGGATTTTGCACACATAAGCCCTTTCTGGGTAGATAGAATGTCATCAGATTAGGAAATAGACCTTTTACTCTACATTTGTATTGGCATCACATTTAGAACTAAGCTGGGAATCTCCGGTAATCCTGAATATTCCAAAATTCTGCCAAATGTTTAAAAGAAGCCTTGACTAATCTGTTTCACTTGTTGTAATAGTCTGACTAGTGGAGTGTCAGTTCCTAAGACTGGCCCACTTCACAGTAAAGGTCTCTTTTTTCCCTAAAGCACATCATTATTTATAAGCATTACTATATAACACTATTTACACAGTTATTCCCAGTATCCTTAGTGGTCATCTTAAAAGGGGAGTGCAAATTAATTCAACCCATAGCGCAAGTTTAGTGAACAGTGGACATAAACACAATATGGGCTTTAATATTTATTTAAAATGTAAAAATAATTTATTTTGAGAACAAGCAACAGTAAACCTAAAACACCTTAGCCATCTGCTTTTGTAAATGCAGTTACATACTGGCAGTGTGGAACTGGAGAATTCCACAGGCCCCAAGTGGACCCACCTGCAAGCCAGCTTGACAGTCCAGACCTCTTTCCACACATTGGTTGCAATAGAAAGAAAATTAGGCTGCTAGCAATCCTTGATGCCGTGTATAAGCCGGGTGCCAGGAGAAGGGCGTGACTGTGGTGACTGTTTTATCTTTTTGACCATGAGGTCACAATAAAGTAAGTATTTTTACGGATTGGAGTGCTGGAGAGTCTATTTTTGTATTTTGTCTCTTTCCACACATTGACATTGGCCAGCGAGGGGGCAGGGCCCCCTAGTGGGAACATAAATCCCATTTAACCAAGGCTTTTTTCTGTTATAACAGCGGTTCTCAACCCTTGTGAGACTGCGACCCCCACTGACGTCACCGCGCCGCACGTGATGACGTTTTGGCCAAACATCATCACGTACGCGTCACGTGGTGATGTTCGGCCGAAACGTAATCACATCGCGCATCATGTGGTGACATTTTGAGCTGACGTCATCCCGCAGGAACCCTTATAAGAAGGGTTCCTGCGGGCGCTTCTGGGTGCCGGCGCAGTTCTCGACCCCAGTGGGATGGCCTCGCAACCTCCGCCGGGGTCGTGACCCACAGTTTGAGAACCGCTGTGTTATAAAGTAAATATAGACTAATTTTACCTATGTCAGAAACAAACAAAAAATTATCACAACACAGCAAATTTTACCAGTTTAACAATAGTGCATTGGTGGCCCTTCCAAGCTATTATTTCCAGAATCCTCTGAGTTCTAGTTCTATATTCACTACACATGTCCTTAGATAGTTCATCCTTGGCATCACTCACCAGTTTAACAACTGTAGACCAGTAGGTAAATAAGCAAAGGTGCTGTTTCCTAAGCAGTAAGTATGCGTGTACAATATTTGAACATACAGTAAATATCAGCACACAGTTCTAATTCACAATTCAGTATACTAGCTCATCAACTTAGCACACTTCTGGTAGCCTCAGTGATCTTTGTTGACCTCTTTTTTCACATGTTTGCATCACTAGCACCATGCAATCATAACTGGGGGTGTGGACCACCATTTGCTTTTAATGATTACTTTGTTTTGGCTGTCAACACCCTATTAATCAGCACCCCTCAATCTATGTTTACAACCCTAAGAGGTCGGGTGATTAATAGGGACTACAGTGAACCCCTTAAAAAGGTCTGGTGTGGAGTTAAGCCCCAACCCAAGAATGTCAGGCTTCAGTTTGGATGTCTGCTGGAACTGCAGCATTCCATGTGCTTATTTTCATCTTTCCATGCTGATTGTGTTTAAAAATGCTGCAGTTGAGGATTTGCATAAACCTCCAGGTATACCCTTTTTACAGGAGAAACTCTATTGTGACACAAGGGAACTATAACAATCTAGACAAAGTATAGGTTATACATTAACCCTCTGCAATTACTTTCTAATTTGTTTTTGACCCCACTCATCAGCCCACTATTTCAATAACTATCCAACAGACAGTGGAATTCACAGTAACCAATCAGCAGTTAGCATTCACTGGTACAGGGGAACTAGAAAAATGGAATGGTTGTTATGAAGTACTTGGGCCCAATAAACAATTGTCCCTGATGTTATGAGGTATTTGCAAGCAGTCTAGACAAACTGATTTTAGAAACATTAATAATGTAGTTATATTTTGTGTTTAAAAGTATTGTTTCTAAACCACAAATGATTGCTCTTCCATTCCTGTAGAACAGTGATGCCCAACCTTTTTTTGTCCTGGGGGCCATATAAAATTGCAACACGTGTGTCACAGGCTGTGATTTTCAAAAACGCAAAATTTCGGATTTCCGAATGCGGGCCGGATAGCACCACGTCGCGGGCCATAGCTTGGGCATCTGCTGTAGAATATTATGATCCTCTTGGAGCACTGGCAATGGTTTTTTTCATGTCTATATTTTATATTTATGCAACTATTTATTCAAAATTTATATATTCTTTATTTATTTTCTTATTTATTTGGCAATTAGCCAAACTGTCATTTTATACTACTGGACTTGTTACCCTCCTATCTGTTTATGTAAGTCTTCCTCCTATTTAGATTGTAAGCTCTGGCACCATTTTAGTGTTTGTAGAAAACTAGCAAAAACATGAGATTGATTTCTCCGCACTACTAAGTAGTGGTTCTGGGTAGAAACTGTCCCTGCATTTTTATGGGCACCAATTATGGGACATCGGGAAAATGTTTTCAGAAAAATCCCAAGTCAAATTGTTCAGGAAGGGGGTGAAGTGAAAAACTGTATTTGCTTAATGTGTTCTGCGTGGTTGAAGTAATTTATCAATTTTTACTCATAAATAAAATTGTTAGCATGAGACCACTTGTTCCAAGTCCTTAGGGTGCCTTGGGGACAATTATGGATAGAATTGTTTCAGATAGAATATGTTGAAAGGACAAATTGTTCTGGATGCAACCCATCAAGCACCCTACACACATGTACAGTAACATTTAAAGGGTCTAGGCCATTTTTGGTTATAAAGTCAAATTGTTTCACATGAGTAATTATTACTAATTCCAAGCCCTTTTCATTTCTTGAGCTCTTAAGTTTACATTAGTCAGGAAAAGTGCTAAAAGTCTTTTAAATTCCCTGTGAAAGGCTGCAGACCTTTGTCATTATCTTCCACAGAAGGCTTTCATCTCATGTATTTGTTTGGCTTTTTTCTACTTATAGAATAAAGAAAATGCAGGTCCTTAAAACATACAAAATACTGAAAACACTGTACAGTAGACTGGTAGTTGTGTTTGTCTTCTTTTTTAGTTTGTGAACCTAATGCTAAAAATAAGACCATTTGGAAAAACAACACACAAACCAAACCACAGGGTTTTTGTGCACATCTTTACATTATGACCAAAGGGAAAGGATTTGTGCTGAGGTAAAAAAAATTCAGTGACAGAAACTCCACCTTAGATAGAACTAAATGGAATTAGGACTGTTGGGCTCTCTCCTATGATATTTTTTTTAAATTAATTACATGATTAAGGGTGTAGAAGGTTGAAAATATTAAAAGCTTCAGATCTCAATAGTGTTAAATAATTAAATTAGATCTGGACATCATCCCGTATAGACATTGGGATGAGACGTTCAAATGAAGTGAAATATTTCAAGGTCCATTGCAGATAAATTAAACTATACTGCAGATTTAAGATTAGGCAGCTGAGTCCTAATAATTTAGGTATTACTAAACTAAATGCACACCCAGTGTCGAACCGATGCATCTTTGGCCTACCTCAAGGGCCAATCTCCTATACAAAAATGCTGTAATTTTCTGACAAATGAAAAAACTATGATTAAAAAAGAGGTCAGTTAGACAAAGCATTGTCTAGCTGTTACTAGGGCCCATCACAGGACCCAACTCTGTACACACCTGCTATTGTTGAAACAAGTTTCTTTGATGATTTTACTGTATCCTATTGTGACATTGTCTTGTTCAATATTAAGAAACCATGTTGACCTAGATGCAAACCTATAAAGCCAGATGATATCTATTTTTTTCAGAAATGATTGCTATTCAGAGGAACATTAGTTAGTTGGATACTATGGACTCTTACAATAAATTATGATTCTATGTTTAGTTGGCAATGTATAAATGTTAGTAAGAACCTACATTTCTTTTCAGGGTTTTCTTTTAGTTCACTACACCCTAACAAGGGAAAGCAATGGAGATGTGTGGGGTGATGTTGCTGTTAACTTTAGAAAAGTCCATTGTACTGGTAAAATCTAGCACACAAAGTTCCTGCCACTTTGTAGGACATTGCTGTATATTTTTACTTGCTACAAAGAAAGTATATTTGCTGAGTTAAAAAGAGATACAACTCAAGGTTTTTCTTGGGAAGCAGTGAAGGATGTGGTCACTGTTTGTTAGAAATTATCCAAATACAATAAAAAATATATTTAACCAACTTAAAGTAAAGATGCAAATCACTTGATTCAGATAATCCATTAAAAAGTGCTTATAGTTTAAATAATATTCGATTGTATGGCTTCCTTTTTGTTTCTTTAGTCCAGAGTAGGCTACAATCTGGAAACACTTAGGTTTTCATAGCAGCTTGCTAGGAGTGCAAGTAAATGGTATAAACCCTTGTGATAATGAAGACTTAGATTCCACAGGTCCACATTAACACTTGGGCTTGGATAAGTTTAAACCATGAAATAATAAAGGGAACTGTAATTAGAGAACCCCTTGTATTCCCAATTCCATATTCTAGCCTATGTCTATCCACTATTTCATTTGGGTGGTTATTGATCAAACTACTCCTTACTGACTAAACAGAGGATTCCCATAGAAAATTTGTGACTGCATCATGATTCCCATAGCGATTTTGCGGTACATCAGTAGATGTCTATTGTGTAGTGTGCAACTGTAGTTATCTGCCGAATTTACCACATCGCAAAGTTTGCTGAATACCCCAATATGGAGAAGAGGCAAACTCACACCTTTACGCAACAATTCAAAATTTAGTCAATGAGACCGTCAATGTGCAGCTCCAAATTAAATACTGCATACATGGAGCAAAAACTCAGAGTAGAAATAACATATCATATAGACTGTATATAATATAGAGCATACTTTCAGTCTCACAGATGGTT
>WMED01004230.1:0-21013 GCA_019650415.1 Pipa parva
ATAGACGCGAATTCGCACCATAACGCGACTATTCGAACTTTGATGAATAACCCCCTTAATGTTTGGTGCTTTTAATATCATTAGTAAATGGGTGCTAAAATCATTTATGCTACTAATTAAACAGTAAAGGGCATCCAAATGTGTTCACGAGCAGAAACGATTCTGTATCAAGGTTGTACATGTAGGTAATGATTTTAAATTAAGATTTATTTACTTAATTTAACTCTTCATATATGAATGTTCGTTATATTTGCATGTATGTTTACATTATTTACTAACAGTGAGTCCTATTAAATGGGCAGTGTTATATAAATTGTGCTTCCACAACAATTACAAAACAAAGACAAAAAAACAGGATCTCATTGGCTGAAAACATGCTATTTTATCACTTGTAACATTTTAAAGTGCACCTGTCACCTCAAAACTCTAATACTAAATTAGGTTCTACTAATGAAATAAATGCAGTTGTTAATATATATGTATTTAAAAAAAAAAATGGACCTTCATACTGGGTTTTTCACTGTCATCTTCCCTGTCAGCCTAACTTCTCTTTCTGGAGTCAGGTTGGGCGGGGCTAAATGATGACTGACATTAAAGTTCCTCCAATCAGATCCCTTAAATCACTATCTAGCAGGGATCTGATTGGAGGAGCTATAATGTTAATCATCATTTAGCCCCACCTAACCCGACTCAGAAAGAAAAGTCGGGCTGACAGAGAAAATGAGTGAGAAACACAGTGTAAAGGTATATTTTTTTACTTGAAATAACATCCATTTGCACTTTAATATACTAGACCTATAGCATTAAATAATTGTTTATGAATAAATTAATGCTCACATAAAATTACAAAGTACTGTATAAGAAATAATTTCTTTTCAAAATTGTGCTTTTTTATACATTTGAAAGAAATCAATCATAGTGCTATTGGTAACATTGTGAAGAAATATTATTATTAATACTTTTATACATTTCTTTTATGAAAACCCAAATACACATGAAGAAATAAAACAAGCCTTTTCTGGGATGGCAATGCTGACCATTTATTCACCAATATGCCAGTCGTTTTTTCAGTGAAGAAATTAAACTATTCCATTTTAGTAAATTGGGGGAATCCTAAACACTGAAAATGTGCACATTGCAAACCTGGATAATGTCAGTATCAGATGTTAAATATTATTTGACATATTTTGTGATTAGCATACTGAATAGTAATGAAAGGGTTCATCAGTAAACATTTGTTTCTTTTAAAATGTAAACAAAATGAAGAAGCTGATCAGGAATGTCTAACTTTCACCGTTGTGCACAAATTGTTTGGGAATCTGTTATTACAGAGTATTAAGGCTTTCTCTAAGTAGCACACACACACACACACACACACACATATATATATATATATATATATATATATATATGGTCACATGCAGAAAAACACAAAAACATATACATTACTATTTTTTGTCATTAGATGAATACTTTTTATTTGTATTTGTTGCTATAAAACTGTGCTAAAAACTGAAGAAACAGTACTGTATGTAGTTACTGATTTATCATAGTCACACAATTTTTAGATACCATAATTTTTACATTGTTCTTTTGAGTGAACATATTTTCTGTTAAACATAGACTGAAAAGGAGATTTCAAAGTCATGCCACATACAGAAATGGAAGTTGGGTTTGAGCAATTCCATTGAGATCAATATAAACTGAAAATCTATGTGATTGTGCCTTGTAGCCCTAAAGTAGTAGATAGCTTTAAATCAAGATGACTTTCACAGTAGCAGTCACCTCTATAAACTACAATTAACTTATTTTATACCTTTGACTCTGTGTAAGAAAAGAAACATGACAATAAAATAATGTTTCTGGTTAGTTATTAACTGTTTTGTTCTGTGCACATTATTAAAGTTTGACAGTAAGATGATTTATACTATAACAAAGTAGTCTGTTGAGCATCACTTGGGACATTATTGGGCAGGATATCAAAATATCTTAATCAAAGGGAAAAGGGATATACACAGATATACAGCCTTTATTCATGAACTTACCTTGTCATATCTTACCATTGCTACTCTAAAGTAAATGGACCAACATACTGACTAATTTATATTTCGTAGGTCTGTAGATCACTATACGTAAAATGTACCTTAATGTATGTAATCATTATAGAAAGCTGTACCACATTATCAATGTAAATATTTTGACAGATAGATTAGGTGGAACTATGCACTTTTCTAAAAGAGAAGCAAACAAGTTTATTGTGGTCATTTACATATAAAAACCAGGATAGACAGAAAATTACAAAAATAATAAAGTGTGTATTAAGCAGGAAGCAATAGTGCATTGTCTGCAACTGGTATGGTAACGTAGAATAAAATATATAGATCAGTAGAAGTAAGAATTTTTATTTCTTTGCTGTAAGAGAGCACTTGACTATTAAAAATCATCACTCTTGTAGATCCACAGACATCCAAAGGGTGGGGGGAAGGGGGCAAGTGCAGAAGTCTGACAGTCCATGACCATCTCACACATGACGGGTACATCAGGAGTAGAGCTAATATGTGGTATAAATGTATTATTTTTACATTAAAGATAGATAAGGTACTTAGGGTTTGGAAACAGAAGAAAGGGTAGACAAAAAATAAGGAAGAAATGTGGATGACTTAGTTTGGAGAATTATAGAGAACCCTAAATAGTGATTTGATAACAGGGTAGAAACTTAAGTAAAATTCTCTAATATTTCCAGAAATGCAATGCTGCAAGTGGTCTGTACTAATAACTAGTACTTTTACCTGTAGGGAGATGGAAATGTGTGGGTAAGAGTTTGCTAAGAAACAAATGAATTGTATTTATGGATATAATTTCAAATATTTTTTTTGTTGGATTTATTTTTGGGAATTTGGTTCATATCGCTGTAAGCTATTTATAAAACTGTGATATTTATGATTACAATCCCTGCACTGGGGGTCCACAGGACCCCAGCACCTCCCCTATCCCCTCAGTATCACACCCCCAGCCAGAACTAATAATTAGTAACCGGCATGTGAGAAGTTATGATATAAAACACAATTATTTATATAATGCAACTGTAATATTATTGCTTTGCAAATAATCAATTTAAACTAAATAAAACTCATCTAGTAAGGGTCCCTAGGGCCACCACACCTCTCCCCAACATCATCCCCAGCCAGCGCTAATAATAAATAACTGGCATGTAAGCGGTTAAATGATTTAAATCATAATTATTTCCATAGCACTACTGTAATATTAGTGCTATGGAAATAATTAGTCTAAACTATACAAACCCCATCTAGTAGGGGTCCCTGGGACCCCCACACCTCCCCCCAACATTACCCCTCACTTAGCACTAAGCTAGGTGGGGGAATCGCGTGTTATTGATCCCCTCCAAGTGAGGGACCCCTGCCCCACCTTGGCTAAAGGGGGGGTGAGGGTGTGGAAGCCAGTCTTGTCCCCCTTGGTTAAGTTTAATGCCTCCCTACCCTACTTGGTTACCAGGGTAGGGGGTCCAGTGGGACCCCCTTCTAGTACTGATCCTCCACCCTGCTTAGCACTGGATGAGGGTGAGGGGATAGGGGTCCCAGAGATCCTATCTTTTTAATACTACATGCCTCATACCACGGGGAGGGAAGAGGCTCCTATGGAGCCACTTCCTGCACGTAGCGTTCCCCCCACGTGTCTTAGCACTAAGTGAGAGGTAATGTTGGGAGGGGTTCCCAGGGACCCATACTAGATGGGGTTTGTAGTTTAAAATAATTACTTCCATAGCGCTAATATTACAGTAGCGCTATGAAAATAATTGTGTTTGAAATCATTTAACCACTTACATGCCAGTTAATGATTTTTTTTTAATGTAGCGTAGGAATTTATGTTGTTAGTAATAATTATTTATATATTGTTGCAGTTAGTGTCTGTTTTGTGATACTTTGTTTTTTATTGGTGTAGTTGTGTTAGTTTAGTAACAGTTTGTGGCTTTTGATGTGTTAGAGAGTTCTTTATTATGTTAGCGCTGCAGTTTAGCATAGATCTGAATGGCTTTCACCAGGTCTAGGGAGGAAAATCATTCTAAGTGATAAGTTTGAGCGTAGTAAGCAAGACAAGTTTAGTAAATAGCCCTAGAGCGATATTGGTTATAAAATGTTTCAACAATATTATTTGTATTGTATTTACTCTCACAGGCTTGTTTAACAAGCTAAATTACACTAAATTGAAATCCTACCTTAAGGGGCACTAGTCCTATTTTTATGCATAAATTATATGTTATATTTTATCATTAAGTACCTATTTATGCTTATTATTGGTATGTATAGACCAGTGACCAAGTACATTGTTAAAGCTCTTCTTACCTTTCCATTTTTGCATGTAAATCTTCCTCCCATTTAGACTGTAAGCTCTATGGGGCAGGGACTTCCATTCTCTTGTTTCAATCACTTAAAGTTATGTATCTTTATGATTTTATATTTGTAATTTATTTCACTTGTATTGTGTAGTGCACTTTTCCAATGTCTATATTATATTTGTATTGCTGAATTGTACAGCGCTGCTTAACTTAGTGGTGCTTTATAAATAAAATGATATATGCAGACATACAAGTGAAAGTGATTAGTTAAGTCAAAGTGATCATATTTAAATTCAAGAGTGCAGATTAGAGAATATTTCATTGTCTGATTTAGACAAATTGTTTGACCTACCCATTATTTCATAGTGTCATAAGGATAGTAGGATATGGTGAAAGTTGAAAGGGCATAAAAGGTAGATGACTGAATATTCATAAGCCTGCACAAGATATGAATGTTACAATGAGAAATAAAAAGGTTATGATTTGCCTTTAAGCAGCACTTTGCTTTGCCTAATCTAAGGAATAGTCGTGGTCACAATAATACTGGAATACTGGAGTGTTTTAGAGTAATAATATAAACTACTGATGTTTTTTGCCATTCGAATGGATAGGAATAGAAAATAAATAATACTTAGAGAGTAATGCAATTAACCATGATTGTGGGGGCAGTATTATGCCTAATAGACATATTATGGAGTGTAATTAGCAACATAATATTACAATTATTGAATATGATTTCCAGCTCTTTGTACAATAGCAGGATATACACTGGTGCCTTTGTTATAGTAACTATAATAGTAGCTATAACAGAGAAGCAAATTAGAATGAAAAGAGGAGTAACATTTATATGTAGGGAATAGTAGATAACTGCAATTCTGTAGATACAATATTAAGCCTGTTACAAAAAAAAAAAAAAGATGTAATGCTTTGTGACACAATATTGATAGATTGTTATTAGTATGCACACCAGCACTTGCCTCACTTTGAAACAAATCAGATATTCAGTGCATGCTGTTTCACTGTATTTGATGTGTATTTGAATAGATTATCAATCACTCCTCCAAGCATGCACATCTATAAGGGTTGGGTTTAGTATCTGTATTAATTTTTTTTTTTTGTATTTATTCATTTTTTATATAGCACTGATATATTACACAGCGCTTTACAGAGATTAAGGGAGCATTTCATTACTCAGAGTTATAGGAAGAAATGGGAATTTAATTTATGAAAAAATTCAACACCCTCCAAAGATGCCTAAACAGGCACAAAAGCTTTATGTGGAACTATATCATTGACTTTACTGCCATTACCTTCTCACCTCACATATCCAGTTACAACAAAAGGAAAAGATACTCTGCATTTCAAAAGCCACTGAAAGACTCTAATGGTCCACACTTCACACCTATGGACTAAAGGCTCCATCTATTAAAACTTCACACACCATGTCCTGTACTTATAGTTTGGCAGATTATTTAATAGTATAATAGTTACTTTAGATTTAAATAATTGTTCCATGTTCCATATAGGTGACAGACAATATATATCAAATTGATAACATTTTATTGCTCTGTTCCAGGTGGTGATTTTTTAGTTTATTTTGATGTCAAGATGTTACAATGATAACATTTTATTGTACTGTTTCTGTATAAAGTTGTTACTCTTTAGTTTTTTTGCTCAATGCCATACCTGAAGAAGAGACCTAAGCAGTCTGGAAAGCTTGAATTTAACCATCTATTCAGTTATTAAAACAAAACAAACAAAAAAAATACTTAATCACATGCAGTAGATTCTGTGACTATTGTATTATTTATCAGGACAAGTATACACAAGATCTACAAGGACCATGTTAACTTTGCCACACAGTCTGATAATACTTTGTCAGATAAAATTCTGTTTACAAATGGAGGTTCTTAAAAGAAAAAAAAATATTGTTGTACTAAGTGTATTCCTCCGGGAAACAAAACAAAAGAAATGAAAGAGAAAAAAAGACAAGGACGTTTGAGATTTCTAAGTCAAACAGCATAGGGAAGCCTTTTACAGTAAAAACTGCTAGAAGTTCAAAAAGTAAAGTAGCAATCAGACTAACAGCCTTATTCACCATTGTGCGAAGTGAGCCGCAAAGCCTTCGGCTCACTTCACAAATGGACTTCACAAATGGTATTATACGCCCGCTGATGTCCTGCACGCGGACATCAGCGAGTGCATTAAAGGGATTTCAGTCTCAGCGATAGCACTCGAGTCTCCTCGCCGGGACTGGAATCCCTTTAATGCGCTCGCTGATGTCCACGTGCAGGTCATCAGCGGGCGCATAATACCATTTGCGAAGTGAGCCGAAGGCTTCGCGGCTCACTTTGCACAATGGTGAATAAGGCTGTAAATCTACAATAAAACCAAGGCAAACATGTTAAAGTGTTTCAGTAATAAATGTATGACTGTAAGTACTGGTCCCTTATAAAATGAAGTATATTTGTTGCATTTGATTCTTAGAAGATATATTTGCTGAATTTTATTTTTTGCTTTCCTCATTATATTCAATTCACCAACCAAATATTTACATTTTTATTATCGGAAAGCCAAAATAACATGCTTTCCTGTAGGTAACCCAAATTGCCTGCTGTTCATTTTTTTGGTCTCTGAGATAATTTTATTTTGAAAAGGCTTCCAGAAACTCTTCTGCTATGCTAGAAATAACCCCTTGCTTAGTGAAGTGAATAGGTTACATACAATGGCTGTCTTCAGTTATAATAACATAAAAGTTTAATTGTTGAACACTTGTCAGTAAAAAAATATTCAAACAACACAATTATGAAATCTGATTTTCATTCAAATAGAATACACTTAATCACTCACTACACAAGAACAAATCCACTTAGTTTATTTTCCTCACCTATTTATCCCTACAGGTTTACATATGGTATAACTATTAGTATGCTACTACTCAGGAATAATTTATGACAGTTTTGGCAAGCCCGTAGACTAATTTTTTATCTTCTGACAGAGTGTAGGACTGTTCTAAACTACATCATGTATAATAAACCTATGCATTCCTAGATTACTCTGCACACAAGGGGTAACTAGAAAACAATTAAGGGAAGGGAATACGTTGTAAAGAGAATTCACATCTTCACAACGTGCCTATAAAACAATACATTTCCTTAACAATAAATGAGTATATATTTGCTTTTCATGAATCGGCAAGTCATACATTTTTAATTTTGGATAGAAATGTAACTTGAAAGTTCTGCATGCTGCCATTAAATGAACTATAAAGCCAAATGATGTACATACTGTTGTGAACAATATAACTTTACAGCTCATTGAGATATCAACTGAATGAAAACAGTACATACTAATTGTGTAGCTACAATTATTCTATGGTGACTAAGGTCATTTTCAAAAGAAAGAGTAGTAAATGAACCATAATAATAAATAATTTGTTAGATTTCAATAATAAAAATTATATTTAGTCATCTACAGCTGCCAACGTGATCAGAGATGCAAAATGTATAACAAAACTCATTATCAGAAATTCACAGGTGCTTACTCAATCAATGTCAGGTATAGTGTACTAGCATTCGAGCCAAGTTCCAACAGAAACACTTCAATCACAATCTTATTTAAGCACCAACCCCAAGGGTCATGTACAAGTTCCACATGTTAGACATACTCTTTTGGGTACAGGTAAGTATTATACCTAATTCCCTCAGTATCTTACTCTTGCTGCATGCAATCCAATATTTATATTCAAGCGTAATGTACTCATTATGCCTGAATAAGATTGAATAAGCACCTGTGAAAATTTTGATATTGAGTTTTGTACTTTATCAAGTTACTGTATTTATTTGTAAGACATTCACAGGTAATTTCATCTTTGAGGGGGGAATTCACCATAGTGCGAAGTGAGCTCCGGAACCTTCGGCTTACTTCGCACAGACTGTTATGCGCTCGCTGATGTCCTGCACGCGGACATCAGCGTGTCAAGTTTAATAAATATAAAATATTATTAACAGCATTAAAGATAATGCAGCTTTTGAAATCTATCTTCAACCAACTTCTTAGGTTTGAGGCCCTTCAATAGCTATTTCCACCTAGTTGTTATCTCTTGTAACATGAATTTCTAATTATAGTTGATGGCTTCTTCCTCACAAAAGTATACTTCAAAATGGTGTTGGCTGTAAGAATACAGATTTTATTTGTTTGTATTGTAAAATTATTATTTTACCACTAAATTATTTTCTATGTAGGCCTGCAGACAAATGACCAGAGATATACTGCTCTTGAATTTACTTTCGATGAGTCAGAGACAGATCTTGTGTATAGAATATTAAGTAGATGACTACTGATGCTTCTTAACATTGTTCCAATTGTTTTTAAACTTTTGACCTCATCCAATTGTGGTGAACAAATACATTTTACATTTTTATTGATCCTTTTCCAAGTCTAATTTCATCATAAACCTTTTAATTGTTTAATGGTTTTCCATTTAGAACACAATTTCTTCCTTTTCTTGCCTCTTGTAGTTATTTTATTTATATTTCTACATTCCTTATTTTCATTTTTTTGCTTGCCTTGCCAAACATACAGTAGCCTAGCTTGAAATGTGATATGTTTGATTGCTGTTGCTTTGTAGTTTAATTGAGAAACCTGGTTTAACAATTTCTTTCAAATGTTGACATAACATTAACAGAGTCCACTGCCCTGAAGAATCACTGGATTTAAAAATGTGTTATTGACTGTGAATTGTTCAGTGATTTTTACTAAAGCTTTTCAAGACATTTGTTGACCACTTTTAGCATTTGATATTTGTAGAAGCATCACAGTTTTTCTGCAAACTTCCCCTTATGTTTTAATTTCATATCCTCCAACCACAATTGGAAGATGCCTCGAGGATTGGCAGATGTTTTTCCTCAGCCAAAGTGACAACAACTCAGAATATCTCAGGGCATCTCTAAACATCTGTAAGCAGCATATATCCACCTGGTGAAAACTCTACTGTATAATCATATTTCAGCAAATTAAGTAACATATGTTGACTTTTTTTTCATCTTCTCTTCTGAGTAGTAGTGAACAAACAAATCTTTTAATCTCTTTTTCACTATTAAATGCTCTGTATAGATACATTATTGTGGCATGCGAACATTTAATATCTTATTATTATATAGCATGGGAGTTTACATTACTCAATAATATAGTTAAAGGTATGCATTAATATATTTTTTTGTCTCTTGTAGGTGTGCCCTAATTATGGACTGAAGCGAAATGTACTGACTGAAAACTCAGCATAGAAATTATATACCATAATGATAATAATATAATAATAATGATATCGCATAAATATTACAGTGAAGTTAATTAAATGAAGAATACATAAACACTGATTAATCTTCAAAACAAACAGAATCAAATAGAATTGGCAAAAATTCCTTTTATTTGCATGATGATTAGTACATCTGCATACCGCACACATGGAAATGTAAGGGAGACATGAAATATACCTTATTTTGGGATGGATATATTTCAGTACAGCCTTACTTTCTATATTTTTTATATGACTCCTTTAAAGTAGAATTTTTGATATTGATATCTTACACATGGTAAATGTAGTGAGATAGAATTATAAATGGCAAGATAAGTTCAACAACTACATCTGAATAAGAGTTCCATATCATAACGGTGAAACTAAAGACCTATGAAATAAGTTAACCATATTATCCATTTAACTAGGTATACTTGAGTACTGCGTTATAGCTATGTATCTAAATTTTAATTGTGTTACTTCTTGTCTGACTAACTGACACATGCAGTGGAATATAACGATATTACAAAAGTAATTTTCATACTATGTAACCTGTATGTGAATATATTCACATCTGTTTAACTTATTATTTGAATTATTCATTAGATCACTATGCAACTATAACTCTTAGGTTTTGTGCCTGAAAGTTAAAAATTTTCAAAGTTGACTAAAAATTACAGGTCTCCATATGCTTCAATTAGTTCACCTCAGATATGCAATATATATATATATATATATATATATATATATATACTGTATATATATATATATATTTTATCCACCTTCTAATATATCTTTCCAGGGCCAGAACAATGCTATAACATCTATAAACACTAGGAGGTACCACCCCTCCAATCTCCCTGTTACCCCTCCAGTACATTTCTGATATCTCAGATGTGTGCCTTTGCTTTGCTTTTTAATATAAGTATTTAACCTTGGATTTCCCAAGTAGATTCATAAAATAAATTCCTATTCCCTCATCTGATATATGTTAGGTCAAAGAGGAGCTTCTCTTTTCTCCAGTAGCTTATACAATCTAGTATATAGTTACATTTGCTCACTAGATGCATTTGGTAGATATAGCTGAAATGTATCTTAGTAAAGTCTACATAAAATATCCTGCAGCAGTTACATTTTTATATGGCCTGGACACATACAATATATAACTGTGCACTGTCTCTTTTATATAACATGAAAATGTGATTGCATCAGCATTTTCCTAGGAAACATTTGATCATATAATAGAACCAAAGCTATTTTTTTGCCTTTATTGTACACATAAAAACTGTTCAGTCTACTTTGTACTAGTGTACTGGTTAATGCTACGTGAAATTTTATGGGCTTATTTCCCACCGATGCATATTAAAAACGCAACCATTAGAGCTATAAATGTATCAGTTTTTACTTTACTGTGCATTTACTGCAACCCCTTAGAAAGCAATACTATAAAAAAGTGGATAGGGACAATAAATTAAAATATGAGATTATACAGAAGAAATGATAAACATCATTGCAGTATAAGACAAACAGAATATTCCAGTTCCAATAACCTTCTAAAGCAATAAGCAGCATATTTCCAGTTAATACATTCCTTCAACATCAGAGAGTCAACATCATATTGCCATAATAAAGGACACATACAAATCCCTCAGGCAAAGCTGCACAGAATTCAGCAAAGTATATTTGCAGCCTATACACTGCATTCCTCAACAGATAATGTACAAATGGGATCTATGGGAGTCCAAAATGATATCTAACAATCTCAAAGATTTCATTGGAAGTTTTTTTAAAGCTGCACTCTAATTGTTTTTTTTTTTTTAAGAAGGTAGCTGAGAATTACATATACCCTGTTGGAAATTTATCTTGACCATACTGAAATCTTGGAAAACAACTAAGTAAAAATAGATACAGTCTGTGAGCTCTTGAGAATTCTGAGGGCACACGTATGTGGTGCACTTATTAACACTACTGTGAGGAATATATGAACCATGACACTTAAGAACCTTAACTTTCTCTTTAAAAGGATAATATCATGAACATTTTTATGTTTATGGTTGATTACTTCCTATTAGTATGTTTCAAGCCTGATATCTTCCACCAACTCCTCTTGAGTTAAGAAAATAAAGAAAGAAAGCACAATTTTGTTTAGATTCAGCCACTAGATGGTGTGTTTCAAAAAGCAGAGCATTGGAATCAGTACTCTCACATCAGCATTGTTATGATAAATGCCATCATAGACCTTATCTCACAGGTGATTGTGTCATGCCTTAGATATATAATCTGCAGACAATACCTTCCCAAGGAAAACAGTTTAAAAAATAACATCAACATGATGTGCAATGAGAGATATGGGATATTTATATAGGTCGAATGGCTAACAATTGTAAAAAAAAAAACAAAAAACAGTAATATATTGATATCAATGTTTTCATCTAATTATTTGTAAAGCTATTCGGTCAAATTCTATTGTCAAAAAGTGTTCACCTGCTTTAGGCTGGTGAAAACCCATTGGGGGCTATTGGCTAAAGTCCAAATTGTCAGATAAAGGTGAATATTTTCCAGTTAAAGATGGACACAATAGATGGCTACTGTCGCAGTCATGACTTCATTATGGGAAAACTGTTGCAGTCGCGACTTTGAAATTGTCATGGTCACGTATTTGCTATGGGAATCCGCTGTTTGAGAATTCGAAAATCAAATTCTAACTTTAGTCAATAACCCCCATTATCTCTTATGGAGTTGGTCATGTGTCACTGGTTAAAAGATCTCCCGTTGAATAAGGATATTGATATCAATTTGTAATAGAAGGAAAACCTCATAGAAAAACACTGCAAAGGGAACCAGCTTCAAGTGATTAATATTTATCAATATTGATCTTTATTGATATCAACAATTTCTTTTTGGTCCTATATACATCTCGAATATTGAAAAAGAACAGTAAAAGTCATTGAAACAGGTCAAAATGCATGGTATTAATTGTATAAATCAGGGTAATCCAAAAGTCCTGCAAACTGAAAAATAACTTCAAAAAGTATTAAAACAGGCCAAAACAAATGGCATTAATGTATGCACTATATGTAGAAGATATTACAATAACATTTGCTTCATCTGTATTTTAAGAGTTAATTTACCAATGTCCATGTAACACTAGAAAATAAAGTAAGTAAAGTATCATGCAACTTTATAATAGCCCAATATAAGAAAAAAATTCTGCTAAGTGAAGAGGCTTTTGGGGGTTATTCACTAAGGTGCGAATTCAACAGTCGAATTCACAAACAGCAGATTCCCATAGTAAATCCGCTACAATTTCCCAATTGTAAAGTCACGACAATTTTTTCAATGTTAATATTGCGACAATTTTTCCATAATAAAGTCGTGACTGCGACAATATTCTCATTATAAAGACGCAACTGCGACAGTAGCAGCCTATTGTGACTGTCTTTATCTGGCAAATTTGCACCTATTCACAACAATTTGGACTTTAGTGAATAACCCCCTTATAAAAGTTTTTGTTAGTGGCCCATGAAATCAATTGGTTTAACATGAGACTAGTAAAAGTGTTGGGTGCTACATACCTTTGGACAGATAGATAGATAGATAGATAGATAGATAGATAGATAGATAGATAGATAGATAGATAGATAGATGGATGGATGGACAGATAGATGGATGGATGGACAGATAGATGGATGGACAAATAGATAGATGGACAGATAGATAGATGGACAGATAGATAGATGGATAGATAGATGGATAGATAGATAGATAGATAGATAGATAGATAGATAGATAGAGTACAAAAAAATAGACAGATAAATGTAATTTGCCTTTTATCATTAAGTATCATTAAGGAGTTACATTTTCAAATTTAAGAAAAAAAATGTTGAGATTCTATAAGAGAAGTAGTGCCAATAAAATGTTTATTCTCATAATTAAAATCACCACAACATATTATCAATTAAATGAATTGCATTTCTCATTTTTAATGTGCTAAGATGACGGTAAATGCATTATGCTTGTAATTCTACCACAATTAGTACAAATTTCAACATAGTGGAGATGCTGTAACATTGCATTTCCTAGAATTTTCTTAACTGTATCCATTACCATTATTTAAATGTCATAAATATTCTTTATAGGGCTATGTGACATCTGAAAGCTTCTATCTGGCTCTATAAAAAAAGCAATATCTATTAATGGTTTACTCCAAAACGTCATAATTGCAATTGGCATCAATAATATAATTCAGAATAGCAAATAGGTGAATATTTGATTATCATCTGCTTCATTAGTGATAAGGTCAGAACAATTCCATGGATAAATAAAACACTCCAATTTATCTAAAAAACCCGTAACTTGTAATATTCTTTTACTCAAAGAAGGCATCCAGGCCCCTTTTGAGCACTGTCATTAAATCAACCATGACAACTTCCTGAGGCAAAGCATTCCATAGGCCCTATTTTTAAAGGGCAGCCAACACTTTCTGTTTTAAACTTTTTTACTATGTATGTAATTAAAGAATATTTTGTGATTTGCTTTACTTTGCTGTACTCTCTTTGGCAATGAATCTTTCTGTCTCCAACTTAGCTGCTTTTATCAGTTTTTAGTTTTTTGGGTTTTATTTTTACATTATTGATTTTAAACCCTATACCTTTCAATTATTCTTATCTTCATAAGTTTTATCTTATTTTTAACTCTTTTCTTCCCATAGATGTGTACTTCTCACAATGAATAGTTAAGATTTTTTTGCATATCCCATTTAGTGCTTGTATACTCATTTTGAGGATATTGTCGTAGTCCTCCTAAATTTAAATCTTTTAGAGGCCCCTTGATAAAAACATGTTTCCATTCTTAGATCCACAGGTTTCAGTTTCTAAATGTATATCTAGGTAGTTAAAGTCTCACATTGTTACTACCTCATTGTGTTTTACCCTCTCATTTATTTGCCCAAATAGTATATATATTTTTTGGATTCTGTTATATTGTGGCTTTTAGCAAATCCTCTTCAGTATTTTAGTATTGCTTCCCATCCATGTATTTCTACCCATAGATACTCCACATTTTCATTGATTTATTTAGTATAGGCATTAGGCAGGAAGTTACTTTAAGACAAACCCCTCCCCTTCTGGCAATTACAATCTGTTCTGAACAAAGTATAAATCTCTTAGTTAAGTGCCCAGATATAGTGATGACTTTTTTATTCCTACTATGTCATATTCTTACATTAATAATTAAAGTTCAGCCATTTTATTGTTCAGGCATCTAGCATTTATCATCACACATTTTATCAGCTTTTGTTCATATTTAATTTTAAAGTTATCTTTATCATCTGTTCTAAGCCCTCCCTTCATACCACCCCCAGTTCCATTATTTATTTCCTTATCTACTATATTTTGACCTCTACAACTGTAGTTGCTCTGCCCAAACCCCTAGCAGAATTGCTTCCCACTATCTCCATTTTTTTCATTTGTGTCAATATGCACCATGACCACTGGGTCCTTGGCAGCCCGTTCCAATAATCTATCTATCTAATTTGCAGTGTGTCAGACTTGAACAAAAGGCAAAACACTATATGAAAATCCTGGTCTTTGTGACATATTGCCATATATATCCCTCTAATTATTGAATTACCCATTATCAGCACCTCTCTTGCCTCCTAGCCCATACTGGAGCAGACATGCCTGCTGTCAGAAGAAGTGCCTTGCTGCAGCAATGCTACTCCTTTCCATATTATTAATGGATCTTAGTTTTGCCAGTTGCTTACTTAGATATAGAATCTGGGCTTCAAAATGTGCACTGTACACACATTTTATGAAACAGTTAGCACCCTTGAATTTATGTAATCTGTACACTGGATAGCATTGTTAATCACAAAACATATTAATAATTCAGATCTCACAGCTTCAAGCAAACTAGATGCAAATTAATTTATAAAACTATATTCAAACATCTTCAAACAAGTAAATACATGAAAGAAGATCAACAAGCAAATAAATATAAATACCTCCTTTTTAAACTTCCTAGTCACTGAATTTCAAGTCACACACTTAAGAACAAACACACTTTAGGACAAAACACAAAGCTTCTCTTTAAAATTAAGAAGAAAAACTCCAGAACATGCCAGAGCATATTGTGATGTAAGTGTCCATATTGTAAACTCATATTGTAAATGCTAATGAGAATTATTTAGCTGTTTAATATTTACCCTTCTAAAAGTGCAAATAGTTGTACCTTGATGCACCTAAGTACTGTATATACACTATTATTTGTCAAAGTCCAATAGAGTTTGTACAGTTCTGATACAGCCAGTAAGGCAACAATTTTTATAATCTTGGACTATTCCTAGTCTAAAATTAGGGGTTTAAGTTAGTAAGAATATTGTTAAAACTTTAAAAAAAACAGAGGTCTCATCATGTGCCCAGTTTTAAAGTAATTTGTACATTGGATCATTAGGGCCTGTGCACAGGTACATACATAATATGTTTTATAACCATAGACATGTGGATGACCTAATATTCATTTCCAGGAATCAGAGGGTTGTATGGATCAACCTAATTGTTATCTTGTTGATAATAATATTAGTTCCATTGATGTTTTTTCAAAGCCTACATACAAGAATTAATCTTGTAAGTGTAAACTATTATCATTACACCTGGACCTTGAATATACTACACCACAGGAGTCTCCTTTTCTTTTATGTCTGTAAGTCTGTGATCATTTACAAGCTCATCTTGCAGAGTTTTTTCATCATGTTTTCATATTTAACACATAGAAAATTTTATAAGACTATTTTGACCTTTTCCATTAGTTTCATCTTGTTGTTAATTTGCACTTCCCTATGATTTAATTGTATCCTACATTATTATGGGTTTTATCAATATTTAATAGTTAATTTGATATTAACTATGCATACAGTCAGTATTACCTAGGTCATACTACTTGCAAATTAAAAATCCTTTTTGTCAAATAGTTACAAAGTGTATAAATGGGAATTACTAAGTAGAATGTATCACAACATTGTAAATTACATTCATGCCATTGAAAGGTACTTTCAGTAAAACCCATAAAACATTTTCGGAAACAAGGAGACTACAGAGTAAATACACTCCAGAAACAAGACAACAAGATACCTATTGGGTCCATATCCCTAAAGTACTTTCTCCAGCTGGATTAAACATTGATATTGATTTGACAGCCTTCTTATGCAGTACTGTGTATGAGGACCAATTCCTTTATTTTAGTAGAAAAACAGGGAGACTAAATAGAAGTTGTATGTGTTTTTGTTAAATGAGACTATGTATTTGTGAATTGTTGCTTAATTTTAAAATGTGAATTCATAAAATTAAATATAATTTATTTAAGCAATATTAAAAAGTCTTTCATTATAAAAAATTGCATTGCTATAATATAATTTGTTTTAAAAAATGTTAAAAACTAGATTGATTCATTATAAAATATTACATTCTTTTAAAAATACATAACATTTTGTTATATATATACAAACGTATATATAAATATATATATTTATTTATATGACTTTAATATATTTTACTTTTATTATTCCCATATGAATAATGTAAATAAAATGATTTTAATGTATTTTTTTATGGATTTAACAGTTGATAATTTAATAACATTTCATCAAGAAATTTTTTGTTAGGTACTTGATCATTATGTATATCATCAAGTGGATTGTTATACTGTTACACTGATTACTTTACATTTGTTAGTATCGTTTTTCTGAAGCATTTCTATTCTAGTTATCAGAATCAACTTTGCACTAAAAAATCTTATATTTTTTAAGATATACAGTGCCATTAATGTGGAGAACAAAGTAAAAAATAAAATAAAAAAGATAAATAAAAAAAAATCAGTCCACGAGACAACAGATACAGTCCATAAAAGATTAACACCAGTCCTTGTGCTGCTTCAACCAAAACGAACTATCTGCCTCTATGCCCTAAAGATATACCAAAATCCAATTTGCATAAAAAACAAAAAGGAGAGAAAGAAAAATTCCCTAGAGTGATATTTTCAGTAAACAGTAGATTATGAGTGATACCTCACAAATGTAACAAATCAATGATGAGTGAAGACAAGTAAAGGAAGGGCATTTGAACCACTGTGATGAAACTGTCAACAGTGTTACACTTAACTTAGTGTTAGACACCCACTTAGGTGTGCACTTGCCAAAAGTAGGTATTGAATGGTAGAAAGGAGCACAATCTGGTTTACATTAATGTTGCAACCAAAATCACTAGATTACATAGGGGTCCAAATTCATATCGATCAACCTCTAATGGTCTCACATGAGATAAAATAAGACACAGATATTGTAATATGTTGTGCTGATAGATTTAATAAACAGATAAAATGGTATTCACAAACGTTCGATTAAATGCATATAGAAATGAACAAATAACGCAACATGTTTTGCCAAATTTGAATTCAGCTTCCTCAGGAGAAAAAAGGATCCAACCGTCATGTTTCAAGCAGATTCTAGGCAACTTCTGCCATCTTTATTAAGCGCGGCATCTAAAACAACTGAATTGCAATATATTCCGGTCATGTGACTGGAAGTGAGGCACGATGTTGGAACCCAAATGTCAAAATTGTGCTTGCATTCCAAGGGAAGGAAACAAGAGTAGTGCCAGCATCCATATTATCTAGTTTCTAAATAAAGTACAACAAATGATAATATAAATTGAAGTCAAAGGTCAGAAAGTTCCTAAAACAGGTATTACAAAGTTACACAAGATACTGCATGCAAGTAAAACAGCAACAGATTTAATGGTTAAAAAAGCCAAATAATCATAATGTTAAAAACATGAAGGATAAAATAAAAATAAAAAATTCTAACAAATAAAACATATAAATATGTGAATCGACCTAAGGCCAAAAATGGGATCAGAAGAAGGACAACAAAGGAGGTGAAGAAAAAAAAAGCAAAGAAATGAAAAAGATGAAAAGGAGGGATAGGAAGGGAGAAAGAAGATGGAGGGAAAGAGAAGAAAAAGAAATGATAAAAGGAATAATGGAAGGATCAAAGAGAGAGATGGGAAGAGGGAAGAGAAAGGGAAGGAGTGAAGATTGACACTAAAATGGAAACATGTAAGTGAAAATATTTATATAAGTAAAAAAAATGTATTATTTTAATTAGAAAGCAGCTAGATGAAGGTCAATGTTAAGACCTCTGGGAGACAGAGATTGGGTCCTAAAAATCCAAAAGTTTTATGCTGCCTTAAACCTAACAACCTGTCTCCAGCTGAAAAGGAAGTGAGCATCTGTTCGATAATAAAAAATCTCTACCCAGAGGGGTCCTTATTATGCTTTTCTAAAAAATGTGCAGACACCTCGTGAGTCTTAAGGCCTTTCTTAATATTACGCACATGTTCCATAATATGTACCCCAATTTTACGTGTGGTCCTCCCAATGTACAGAAGGTTTCGTGGACACACTAATAAGTAGACTACAAATTTACTATGGCAATTGAAAAAATATTTTTTGTTAAACAACTTACCAAATGATTTTTCTGCATTTTACCCACTATGAAATTACATGAACCACACCAAAGTCTAAGACATTTAAACATGCCTATCATCCCAAAATGGGATTAGTTAATCTACTGTCATTAGTTTTCCTTAATTTAGATTGAGCTATCTGGCCTTTAATTAAGAACCCGCACCTATAAATTAACTTTAGTTCATTAGGTAAGTAGTTTCCTAAAATGTCATCTGCTTTGATTATGGGCCAGTATTTTTAATCATGTTTTGTATGATGCCTGCATTTAATGTATATTTGCTCAAATAAGTCATCTGCAAATCACACTTCCTATCCTCCCTGACATTCTAATTCTTCAACAGTTCTTTTCTCTTAATATTGTTTGCCTTCTTTTTAGATTCTGTTATTAAGGTATTCGGATGACCCTTGGCCTTTACACAAAAGCGCTAAGATAGGTCATCAGAAAACAATAGGTAATCCTACAATTTTGAATAGTTACATTCAGCATAGAGGAACTGACCAAAAGGGATATTATTGATCCACTTCATATGATGCCCACTCTTGGTATCAAGAAAGTTGCTCATATTGGTGGGCTTCCTAAAAAGTTTGGAATAGATCTTGTTGTTGTCTTGAAATAAAGTAAGGTCAAGGAAATTGATAGTCAAAATGTGAAGTAAACAATAAGTTATACTTGTCATTATTGATATTTTTTAAAAAGTCATCTATTAGAGAGGTATCACCCTCCCATATAAATAAAAGGTCATCTATATACCTAAAATAAAAAACAATATTAGTACTAAAAGAAGACTCACTTCAGATGAATTACTCTTCCCACATGGCCATGTACAAATTTGCAAATGATGGGGCAAACTTACTACCCATAGCTGTTCCTTTTGTTTGTAGATAAAACTGGTTCTCAAAATAGAAGTAATTTCTTTTTAAGATAAAATCAATACAAGTAACAATAATATATACCTAATTAGTCAAATAAAGCCTCATATTAGTTAAACAATGCTTGGTAGAATGTATACCTTGCTTGTGGGGTACACAAGTATATAAAGAAGATACATTGCATGTGAGCCAGCAAAAATCACTTTGCCATGTAATTTGTCCTCATTTTTGCAATAGTTATGTCAAATCTCTAAGATATGATTTCTGATTTGTGACTATTGGTTGAAGAAAATAGTCTACATATTCAGATAGATTTGAAGTCAAGGAGCCAATGCCTGAAATAATGGGCCTCCCTGGTGGGTTTACAAGGGATTTGTGAATATTTAGTAAGTGATAAAATGTGGCCAGTCTAGGATGTGGATAAAGTAAAAAATGATTTTCCTTATCAGTTAGCATTTTGTTATGATGTGCATCAGTTATTATACCTTTTAATTCATTCAAGAAAACATCTGTAGTGTTAACATACAATTTCCTATAAGTATCAACATCCTATAATAATTAATATGCTTCTTTTAAGTAATCGACCCTGTCTTGCACCACTATGTCCCCTTCTTATCTGCTGACTTGACTACAATACTAGTATTGTCCCCTAAGGCTTCTCTTTCATCTTCAGATAAATTATACTTGTAATGGACTGGATTATTTAATTTGGCTATAAGATCACATGACTACCCATGATCCCCAGGTGCTGTCAAATGATACTCTAACGTACTTTCTTTGTTTCCAAACCTTTATAATTTAACATAACATATCATCA
Organism: Pipa parva; assembly: GCA_019650415.1. Lineage (NCBI taxonomy): Eukaryota > Metazoa > Chordata > Amphibia > Anura > Pipidae > Pipa > Pipa parva. Next base: position 20,860 of record WMED01004230.1, read on the forward strand.
TCTCTTCACTCCAATGCAACAAAAATTAACATATTCCAACCAATAACCATCACTGATGTGGGCGAGAAGGCACAGCTTACATGACAACAACAATGAAAGAAAGTTTCTGCATCTACATAGAAGGGGATTTTTTACTGTAAAAACAGTGAGGTTA